>CANXYC010308926.1:0-12500 GCA_948193065.1 Aleurites moluccanus | reverse complement strand
AACTATGTCTTCCTCATATCAATTCCTACAGCCTTCATCTTCTTCATCTGCACTTCCCCTAAAGAGATCATTGTCAGACAAAATGGATCATCTTTATGAAATTTCTTATCATAATGACGATAAAGTTCCTATTACTGAACTGCCTATTTTGAATCCTTATTATGCTTTCACTAAGCCAAAGTCCAAATTTACTCAGTCAATTAAAAGTTTGGTTAACCCATCCAAACTTCAGGTAAAAGAATATGTGCAAGCTACTCGCTTTGACCAACATCTTTTTTCAGGTAAAAGAATATGTGCAAGCTACTCACTTTGACCAACATCTTTTTCCTGCGACTCAAAAGGAACAGTTGGTTACTATTACTATTGCATAGCACCTTCCTCCTCAATGGCTAAGGGAAGGATTCACCCATATCCATTTTGGAGCTGTCAGACTGGCCCTAACATTTCATACTCGGAAAGGTCTACCAACCACATCTAGAATAGCTCTTCTTGATTCTAGATTTTCAAACTATCAACATGCTTGCATTGGCACTGTGAACACTATGTTTTCAAATTTTAACATGCCAATATTTGATCCTCATCTACTTTCAGCATTAAAAGTCCAGATACAGACAGTTGGTGCTGTTCCAACTTCACAAACTTTCATGTCTACTCTTCATTACCAGGTGGTATATAGGATCTAGAATCATTTTCTGGATTTTTCCCTTCCTCAGGGAATAGATGATGCTTTGCTTCTCCATGTTGACTCAAATCAGGTGCCTAGTTGCACTTATATGCCAAAGCAGATTCTTAGAGAACAATTGTTGGAATTAATTCCTGAATCATGGATCACTAACTATGAAAAGAGTCATACAGTCTCTCTTGATGCTTAGCCTATCCAATCAGCAGAACCCAGTTTTTCAAGAAAACCAAATGGTACTGTTGAAATCAAATATAAGAAGACTTCCTCAGCTTCTTCATCCAGACCATCGTGTTTTTCTGTTGTTTTCATGATTTCACCAATTTCAGTCCCTGTCAAGTATTTTTCTGGAGAGGGTACACCTATTTATGAGTTTCAAAACTTAGATAGTCATTGCTATTGGGATGTTTGCTCTTGCTTGAAGTGTGTGCAGCCCGTTAAAAATAAAAATCCCAGACTAAAGACCAGCCAGCAACAAATGCATGAAGATTTTGAAACAGGCAAATCAAATGTCTCAACTTTGGGATAACCCTCAGGAAAATTTGATTACTATGTAAAGTGCTCGGCTCCTCCCTCAGCTCAGGCTCTTATGCCTCAACCAACAGGATGGGATGATGATGAAGATGATAAAATCCCTCCTTCAACACCTCCTCCAAGTTCTCCTAGTCAGACAGTGGTTCAAAAGCAGTAAGATTCCTCTCTGCAATGGAAGATAAAAAGGGATTGCAGAATCGAAGCCAAGCAATATGATAAGATCATTTTTAGTAGTCCTACTCCTGTTTTCATGATGGAACTTGTTTTTGAAGAAAATGATTTTCCGCCTTTGGAGAAATTTGAAAATCGAGAACAGAATACTACTCATGCTTGGAAGGTTCGAAACCCTACTACTAGGAGGGCAGATGGAATAACTGATTCTATAACTGCCGCTGAAGCCATGTTAAACTAGAAGTCATAAAATGTTACTGTCCAAAATTCATTTTAAAAAAAAATAGATGAAACCACCAGGAGGATTGAATCTAAACTTGATAAGCAGCATCTTCCAGAACTGACTCCATTACAAGCCTTAACTAACAGAATTGAAGAACTTCATCAGGAGATTATCTTTTTGGTTAAAACTTCACAGCCCTTTTACAACCAAGAAAGGGAGATGAAAGTCTTAAGAGCTCAATTGACCACCATTCATAAGATGCAACAACAGGCTCAGAATCAACCTGCTTATCCACAACACATATGGCCTCCTCAACCATTTGCTCCCCAATCGGTACCATTGTACCCTCAACCTCTGTATCAACCTGCTCGTATGATTCCTCCAGCAGATGATTACCCAGAAGAAAAACCACCTATATCTAAGCCTGAACCTCCCAAACCACACAAAGAACCCAAACTTAAAAAACCAATGATGCCCATTAACCAATCAAATCCAATTTCCTCTTTCTTAACAGACCTCATACAAGACCCAACCTTAGAACCTTTACTAATTTTCATGAATACACAACCTTTTGCTTCTAGAACGACCAGAGAACCTTTTGTCCAAGAACCTGAGGAAATGCAAGCAGAATCAAATACTCCTAATCAACCTCCATGAAATCAGCCTCCTCCTCAAAATCATTGTCAACAAACTCCTCTTGAGCCTATGTTTCATCAGTTTGAAACACATGCTTCAGAACATAAAATTTGGCACACATTTGATGATGCTCCTCCATCTGAATGGAGAAATAAACTTCATGAGATGACTTCTCGGTGTATGTCATAAATGCGAAAGGAAGGAAGTACTCTTATAAGTGTTTTTGAGGAATTTGCCTCAATGATGACTGGGTCACTAAGAGAGTGGTGGTATGCTCTTAGTGACTACCGTCAGAAACAACTCTTAAATTTGACCAGCATTGATGCCTTTATGGGTGTCATTTATGCAGAATTTCTGGGCAATTCAACACACTTTGTTGATCAATGTAGATAAGAATTTTTCCAGTTGAAATGCTATTCTTATAAAATAAGTGACCTGCAGAAGCATTATCAGAATGCAATTAAAAGGTATTATGTCATTGGTGGAATGGATGACGTAAATTTAAAACAGACTTATCTGAATTCTTTACCAGAAACTTTAGTTAAAGAAGTTTTCAGATTTTTGGAACAAAAAAGTCAAACTCTTACTGATGCCTCAATTAGAGAACTCCACAATCTCTCTTTAAAGTCACTAGGCAAGTTATGCAGCCAATGGAAGTTTTTTGCTGATTTCCAAAAAGCCAAAAAAGTGATTTCTAAGTCTTGTGACAGACCTGAATTAAAGATCAAGTGTCCTTCTTCCTGTAAAGATTGCACTTTCAGGAAAAAAAAAAACATTATAACCGCTATCACCAAGATTCGTCCCATAAGGGCTCATCTCACAAAAAATCTAAAAGAATAAGAAAATTCTTCAGGAGACGAACTTCTAGGAGAAATAAGGGTGACAGGTGTTATATATGCGGAAAAAGAGGGCACTATGCAAAAAACTGTAAGAATAAAAAGAAAGACAAAGTTCTTACTATGATATCCAAGTTTCCCGGATATGATCCAAAAGAAGATTTAGAATCTGTTTAATCAGAAACGGATGAAGAATCTCCGAAAACTATTTTGCAATTGATTATTCATCTGCGAATGAATATGATTCTTCTAATACTGAGCCTGATTCATTCGAAGATTACCATTTTCCACTCAATGGTCTCACTCCCTGTTTTGGCTCAATAACTGTCTCAGTAATCCAAATTCAATTACTTGTTGACAAATATGTCAAACCTGTAACAGTAGCAGCTCTCTTTGATACTGGTGCTGCTTCCTCTTTTTTTAAATCCCATCATTCTTCCTGTAGATTACTGGCAATCTCATCATCAATCTTTTCAGGCAGCAAAAGGTGAAAGTTTTTCCACTTATTTACTCACTAAGAAGATTTCCCTTAAATTCTTCCCAGAACTAGTGATTCATCATAAGATGATAGGTTCTACTCTGCCTGGACGGGATGCCATTATTGGATGGGATATAATTCATCAGCTATGGTCCAAAAGAGTTTATCCAATGTCTGATGGATTAAGGTTCAAATCTTATTTCCTTCCTTATGCTGCTCCTCATAATCTTTTCCTGTTGGATGTTAAAGACCATTCAAGAGCAACTTCTATAGGAATGTTGTGCTAAATCTCATACAGAGTTCCTTACTAAATGTCAGCACCCTCTCTGGAAACGATCAGAATTCTTCATTTCATTGCCTTTTAAAAAGAATGAAGATATAAATCCCACAAAAGCTAGTCATGTTGGGATGAATCCAGAACATAAAGCTCTTGCAGTGATTGAACTCCAACGGCTACAAGCAGAAGGATTAATTGAACTCACAAGCTCACAATGGGCTTGCCAAGCCTTTTATGTCAATAAAAAAAGTGAACAGGCCAGGGAAAAATTGAGTTTTGTTATCAATTACAAACCTCTTAATGCTTTCCTTGTGGACATAAAATTTCCTCTCCCACATTTTCACTCACTGTTTGCTAATGTTGCAGATGCTAAAAACTTTTCAAAATTTGATCTTAAGACAGATTTCTGGCAACTTGGCATTCATCCAGAGGACAGACACAAGACAACATTTTATATACCAGATCACCACTTTCAATGGACAGTAATGACATTCGGACTTAAAACGGCACCTTCTATTTTTCAGAAGGCCATGATCAAGATCTTTCAACCAATATTGTCCAATGCTCTGGTTTACATTTATGACATTCTCTTGTACTCAAAAAATGAAGAAACTCATCAACAGTTCCTCCAACAATTCATGGATATAGTTAAGACTTATGGAGACATGCTTTCACCCAAAAAGATGATTCTTACTGTATCATAGATTGATTTTTTGGGAATAAAGATTGACAATGGAAAATATGTCTTGCAACCTCACATAGGTGAACAACTTCTGAAATTTCCTGATAAAGATTTTTCTAAAAATGAAGTTCAACAATTCCTTGGCATTGTTAATTACATGAGTTCTTTAATTCCAAAATTGGCATCAGTTATTCGTCATCTTTAAGAAATGTTAAAGAAATCTCCTCCCCAGTGGTCCTCTCCTCAGACTACTGCAATTCGGGTCATTAAAGAAAAAGCTCAACAACTCCCTCCTCTTCATACCCTCCTTTGATGACAAAAAAATTATTCAAACAAATGCCAGTGATTCTTTTTGGGCAGCAGTCTTACTAGAAGAAAATGATGGGAAAAGAAACATTTACAGATATAAAAGTGGAACCTTCAAACCTTCTGGAATACATTATCATTCCACTTTTAAAGAAGTTATGGCAGTAAGACGAGGCATTGAAAAGTTTCAATTTCATCTGATCGGCCATCACTTCCTTGTATAAATGGATTGTACTGCTTTTCCAAAGATTTTAGCTTTGAAATCCAAAGCTATTCCCAATCAGCAGTTGCTCAGATGGGCAGAATGGTTCTCTTCCTATTCTTTTGATGTAAAACATATCAAAGGAAAAAATAATATTTTACCAGATATCCTCTCCAGACCTCTCCATCCTTCATCTCAACTCATACCTGTCCTTACGATGATTAACCCTAGGTCAAGACATTCTTCTCCTTTGCCTCTAGAAATTCACTCTCTCATAGCCAACAAAATCATAAAATCACGAGACAGAGACCTTATGTTCAAATACCTTTCCCTCACTATTCGGAAACAGGACTACATTCATTTGGTCCTTTATCTATCCACCCAGATCACCCCTTCAATACCTTGTTTAAATTTCACCCTCATGAAACTTTCTCTAAAGAACTTCTCTGCTTTTTGTTCTATCTTTTAGAACAATATATTATTTGGATACAGTTTCATATTGTAATATCTGCCATTTTTTTGTAGTGTTTTATTGATTTTGTATGTTTGGGAGAATTTATTAATTTTAAATGAGAATGTTGAGAATTACAGAAAATTTTTGTTTTGGATGCTGCAGGATTCAGTGATGATCATTTCATGTTTTTAAAGACATATTTTGGTGAAGTGTAAAAAAATGAAAGTTGTTAATTTATGTCTTAGCTATAATTCTGTAAAATGGTTTGGCAAAATTCTGTGTATGTGATGAGTTGTGTCTATTTGAGCAAGGCTGGTCAAGTTGAGAATTTCTGTAGGGATGCAGTGTCTGTTTGAAATTACTGGGAATGACTGAGGCAGAATTAGCTGAAGTTGTGAACATGAAAAATGTTCCTTTGTATGTTGAGATGATGACTGTAAAATTTCAGAATTTTTGGATAAGTATATCTCAGTGGAGAGTGATTTGTATCAAGGTTGTCGGTCAGATTTTGAGGCAGGAGTCTGAGTGACATTTAGAGAGTCACTACGGTCTGTGTGTTTGTTATTTTGATTAGAAATTTGAATATGTTGTGTTCCTTCCTGTTGATTGTAAGTGGCAAGAGGAATTAGTAAGTTTAGATATTTATAGCTCATATGCGAGCTGGCTAAGTGGGGGATGTTCAGGCAGGAGTTTAACTTAGAAGAATTTGTTATGGCGAGCTAGCATAATGCGAGAAGGCATTTTGCGGAATGGTAATGCGAGGTGGTAGGATGGCGAAGTGGCGAAGTGAGTTTGCCAAAGTGGCAATTGGCGAAGAGCTTTGGCGAAGAGGATTTGACGAAAAGGCATTATGCGAGGAGGCATTGTGCGAAGAGAGGATGTGCAAAGTGGCAGTTTGCGAAGAAGCGAAGGAGCATTGGTGAGGTGGCATATGCGAGAAAGAGTTGCGAGGAGAGTCTGGCGAGGCAGCATACGCAAGATAGCATATGCGAACTGGAATGTACGAGGCAACATTGCCAGATCAAGATTGGCGGGCTGGCAAGTGCGAGCTGGGTATGCGAAGCGGGAATGGCGAGCTGGTTAGACGAGGCAGCTTTGCCGAGGCAGGTCTGGCGAGGCGAGCTGGCCAACGTGTTTCTGGGCAGAGGCCTATTTAAACCCCAGTAACCCCAATAGCGTTTTCACGATTTTCTTTCTTCCTTCGATAATTTCAATCTTTTTCTCAGATTGTTCTATTTTATATTCTAAGGCATTAATACTTAGATTAATGCAATAGACTTCTAGATTAGTCTATATTAAGGCAAAATCATCAATTTGAGCAGTATGTTGCAGAAATCTCAGTTTAGAGGAAATAAGGTAAATTTTCTTCCTGATTTATTTCTTTGAATTTATTTCAGTCTATGAATTAGGATAATTAATTCTAGGTATATAGAAATTATTGCTAGTGATATGAAGCAATTAATAGTAATTAATGTGGAAGAAATTTGGAGGTTGAGACTGCTGTGAACAGTAACTCCGAAAATTTAATGTGAAATTTAATGCAATTTTTTTTAAGAAATAAATGGAATTGTTGTTAGAAATTTAGAATAGAGATTCTAAAATAATTAATTAATGAGAAATCATGTGGAATATTATTATTTTGGAGAAACCTTAATTTTTGTATATTTGGGGAATTTCTTAGTAGCAGAAATTCAAAATTTATTGAGGAATTAAGTGGCAGAATTGCTAAGGAGAAATTAAGAGAAATTTGTGTAAGAGGTAAATATGAACATCCCATTTGATTATTGTTCATTGGAATTAAAAACGATCAAAATATCCTTATGTTGATTATCCTATTTTATATATATATATATATATATATATAAACTTGAACAATGTGAATGGCTTGATCAATATTCTTGGTTCAAGTCCATGTATTCTTGCTTGTGAACCCGGTTTGGATAATGATCTATGATGATGGTCTTGCGACCAATATACTTTTATGATTTGATATCTATGACCCATGGATAGAACGTTTTTCCCAATGAGAGTAAATTCATTGGTCCATTGTGCACTTTGGGGGCCCAGCCGATAGGATTTTTATCGGTGTTCCACCTAGAGGGGGCCAGGAGCTCTAGGCGCATGCCTGGCCAAGCATGTGTGCACGTTGAGATAGCAAGGCTACCAATACGTATGATATGATATGTGATTAGTTATACCAGATGAGATTTGATAATGCCATTCTTTGTGGGCATTCTTTATTCTAAAAATGAACCATGATTTGATTTATCACATGATTTGACACAACCAAAATATTATGAGAACCACATTTCTTTCAAGTAAAACTTATGACTTCTTTCATGCCTATATGTATAATTATTCATTTATGACCATGATTCGATATTCAGTTTCTTATTGCATGATGTTCATATCTTTCTGAGTTGAAAACTCACTCCTCTTCTGTGGATTTCAGGTGATAGCTTAGCTCGTGAGGGGGCCAATAGAGAAGATCGGGCTTCTTGATTTATTTACTCCAAGAAGCTTCATTGTAATTATTCCTTTGAGATATTTTGTATATTTATTTATGGTATTATGATACAATATATATTGGAGTATACTATAGAGCTCCGTAGTTAGTCTTTTGAGGGTGCTAGAATATTTTGATGTATGATTGTTACCTTTTTGGGGTACTCTTGTTCCTCAGTGATGTGGGATTCTCTTTTGATCATTAAGGAATAAGAGGAAGATATGAAATGATATAGAAAGATATAACTAATTTTGATTATATATATATATATATATATATATATATATATATATATATATATATATATGGATATGATAGATGTATGATGAAATATGATTTTGTGATTTATTAGTAATAATGGGATTTCATGATTTGTGATTTCTACGGGTTTATGGTGGCCTTAAGCCTACCCTTGCCCTAGGACCGTTGCACCACTGGAGTTGGGGTGTGACAGAGGTGTTATCAGAGCCTTGTTTATAATCCTTAATATATATAAGATAAATAGAGATATATGAGCACTAGTATAAGAGTTGGTTAAGATAACTACGGAGCATAGGATCATGTCTCGTCCAATTGTTTCTTCCTTTGATATGTATATCTGCGTTAAGTGTACGTAGTGAGTCTGATGTGTTTGTTTTTCTTATCAGTATCGAGATGCCTCTGCGTAGAGAAAGAGGACGAGGTCGAGGCCGTCCTAGGAGGGAAGTTCCTTCCGAAGAAGGTTCAGTAGGAGGAGATGAGGTTCCTCTTGTGCCACTAGTGAATGTGGCTAATATGGCGCAGTTGTTAGATCAGCTGCAGAGGAACTATGAGATATTGGCTGAGTTTATTATTCAGTAGAGGCAGCAGCAGGCTCCTCCTGTTCAAGCAGTTCCAGAGATTCCAATCCCTCCATCCCCGCCTGCAGTGGTACATCAGGTTGAGGAGGTATCCTTTGAGAAGTTTCTAAAGCTCAAGCCTTCAAAGTATCGAGGTGAGGTGGATCCTACGGATTTCTTGGAAGAGATAAAAGAGAAGATTTAGATTTTGAGGATCCCTGATAGGAGAGCTATTGAGTTTACTGGGTACCTAATGAAGGCTGAAGCGAAGGACTGGTTCAAGAGAAGCATTTCTGGTATGCTTCGAGATAATGAACAGTTGACCTAGGAGAGGTTCAAAGAAATGGTCCTTGATGAATTTCTTCCGAAGAGTGTTAGGGATGTTAAGGCTATGGAGTTTGAGAGGTTGGTTCAGACTCTAGGTATGACGGTTTCAAAATATGCGAAGAAGTTCAGCAAGCTGAGTAAATTTGCTCCAACCCTTGTGCCTTCAGAAGTGACGCGGATTCAGCGGTTTCGTAGGGGATTGGTGGCTCCGTTATTTAAAGTATTGGCTGCTCTTGAGTTTGATTCCTATTCCAAGCTAGTGGATAAGGCAAGAGTGATTGAAAATAGAGAAATGGAAGCCAGATCTGAGAGAGAAGAGAAAAAGAAGGCTAAAGTTGGAAGCTCTTCTAGGCAGGACAGTGGGGTGAAGAGTATAAATGTTGTGCCTCAGTCGATAGCTAGAGGGAGATTTAGAGGGTCATCAGGGAGATTTGAATAGAGGCCGAATCCCTCTAGATTTGTTTCTCCAGTGAGCCACAGTGTAGCCAGTTCAGCGCCACCTAGGACAAATCCTTCATGTCCTACTTGCGGCAAGCTTCATAGAGGACTCTGCTTTTATGCATCCGGTGCATGCTATGGATGTGGATAGCATGGTCATTTTCTTAAGGATTGTCCACGGCCTTCTTTTGAAGTTAGGCATCCGGCTTCTCAAGCTACAGTTCAGATGAGCAGAGAGAGGAGCATGGGTCAACAGCCAGGAGGAGGTAGAGGTATTTTGGGCAAAGCTACTGAAGCTGGCAGGGGATCAGGTCAGTATGAGTCTCAAGCTTCTGGATCAGCTTCGATGGGTAGAGACAAAGGAAGAGTTTTTGCCTTGGCACAACACGAAGCTCAAGCATCTAATACTGTGGTTACAGGTATTCTTCCGATTCAAGCCTTGAATGCTAGAGTTTTATTTGATTCGGGAGCTACGCATTCATTTGTATCATCCTGCTTTGCTAAGAAGTTGCATGTGCCTTGTATTTTGCTTGAGAATGTGTTGATTGTGTCTACTCCTTTGGAGCAAGAGATTGAGGTTCAGAACTTCTATCCATCTTGTGCGGTTAGCATAAGTGGCAAGAGTTTGGATGCAGATTTGATTGAGTTGCCAGTATTGGAATTCGATGTGATCTTGGGCATGGATTGGTTGTCCAAGCATTATACCATTATTGATTGCAATGGAAAGAAGCTTATCTTTAAGCCACCTTCGGGTGAGGAATTTGAATTCCAAGGGGAACGGAGTGAAGCACCGTATAATGTGATATTTGCCATTGGTGCAAGGGGATTTTTTAGGAAGGGCTGCCAAGGATATTTGGTATATGTTCGGGATACTAATAAGGAAGTAAAAAGTATGGAGCAGATTCCTATAGTCAATGAGTTCCCGGATGTATTTTCTGAAGAATTGCCTGGGTTGCCACTGGATAGAGAGAGAGAATTCGGTATAGAGTTGCTACCTAGCACAAATCCGATTTCTATTCCTCCTTATCGTATGGCACCAGTGGAGTTGAAGGAGTTGAAGACTCAGTTGCAAGATCTACTTGACAAGCGATTCATTAGACCCAGTAGTTCACCCTGGGGAACACTTGTACTCTTTGTGAAGAAGAAAGATGGTTCTATGAGGTTATGTATAGATTACAGGCAGCTTAACAAGGTGACTATCAAGAATAAGTATCATTTGCCAAGGATTGATGATTTGTTTGACCAGTTGCAAGGTGCAAGTCATTTCTCCAAGATAGACTTGAGAACGGGGTACCATCAGTTGAGAATTCAGAATGAGGATGTGTCGAAGACAACATTCCGAACCCAATATGGATATTATGAATTCTTAGTGTTGCCATTTAGATTGACTAATGCACCAGCTGTATTCATAGATTTGATGAATAGGGTGTTAGGGCCATTTTTGGACAAGTTTGTAATTGTGTTTATTGATGACATTCTGGTATATTCGAAGAGTAAAGAAGAGTATGAAGAACACCTTAGAGTTGTGTTGCAGATTTTAAGGGACCATCAGCTGTTTGCCAAGCTTTCAAAGTGTGAATTTTGGCTTGAGAATGTAGGCTTTCTGGGGCATATAGTGAGCAAGGAAGGGATTAGAGTTGATCCTAAGAAGATTGATGCAACTCTTAGTTGGCCTAGACCCACGAATATTTCAGAAGTCAGAAGTTTTTTGGGTTTAGCAGGCTACTACAGGAGATTTGTTCAAGACTTCTCCAATATTGCAGCTCCTATGAGCAAGCTCACTCAGAAGCAAGTGAAATTTCTAAGGTCGAATGCATGTGAAGAAAGCTTCCAGAAGTTGAAGATTTGTCTCACCACGGCCCCTGTGTTGGCTTTGCCATCGGGTGAAGGAGGATATGCGGTGTATTGCAATGCATCGCGATTGGGGCTTGATTGTGTGCTTATGCAGTAGGGAAGAGTGATAGCTTATGCTTCGAGGCAGTTGAGGAAGCATGAGATGAACTATCCAACCCATGATCTTGAGATGGCTGCAGTAGTGTTTGCATTGAAGATTTGGAGACATTACTTGTATGGTGAGAAGTGTGAGATTTTCACAGATCATAAAAGTTTGAAGTATATCTTTCAGCGGAAAGATCTTAATCGTAGGCAAAGAAGATGGGTTGAATTGCTTAAGGATTATGACTGTGAAATCTTATATCATCCAGGAAAAGACAATGTGGTGACGGATGCATTGAGTAGGAAATCCTTGGGTAGCTTGTCCCATATTCAAGTAAGCAGAAGGTCCCTAGTGAGGGAAGTGCAAGGATTGCATGATATGGGAATCAATTGGGAATTGTTAGAATCAGGAGTGCTTTTGGCAAATTTCCAAGTCAAGCCACTTCTCATTGAGCAAATTAAAGAAGCTCAAGATAGAGATCCTCAGTTAGTGAAGATAAAGAATGAAGTGGGATCAGAGGGAGCTCTAAGATTTCATGTGGATAATGGCTTGTTAAAGCATGACAGCAGGTTATGTGTTCCAGCAATTGATGAGTTGAGAGATATGATTCTTAGAGAAGCACATCATGCTAAGTATGATGTGCATCCAGGTGCAACCAAGATGTATCATGATATCAAGAATTCATATTGGTGGAGTGGAATGAAGAGGGATGTTGCTGAATATGTGGCCAAGTGTTTAACTTGTCAGCAAGTCAAGTTTGAGCATCAGAAGCCATCTGGATTACTCTAAGAGTTGCCATTGCCTGAATGGAAGTGGGAAAGAGTGACCATGGATTTTGTGATCGGATTGCCGAGAACTTCAAGAGGCTATGACTCGATATGGGTCATTATGGATAGATTGACCAAGTCGGCTCATTTCCTACCAGTTAAGACAACTATGGAGTTTTCCAGTATGCCCAAATCTATGTGGATGAGATTGTTAAGCTTCATGGAGTACC
>CANXYC010308836.1:0-10424 GCA_948193065.1 Aleurites moluccanus | reverse complement strand
TAGAAATGAGTTATTCAACCTCAAATTAGTAGATTTCCATAAAAAGTTCAAGAAAAACTATAAGGAAATGGAAAATCAATATTTGGAAATGGAAGATGCATAAACGGCAAGAAGAAAGAAATTTTGGAGAAGAAGAGCTGCAGGAAATCGTGTTTTACAGCCCCAAATAAGATAAAATTGAGTGCCAAATTACAACTTAATCCCTCAAGTTTCAATCTTTGCATTTTGGTCATTAAATCTTTTGAAATTTATTCCGAGAGTTCTGTTAAGATTTTGATACCAATGTAAAAAAGGAAATATGCTCATTTTAATTTATCCTTATTTATAAAAATAGTTCTGGAGTCATTCTGTAACTTCGACTGACCCATTTTCACAATTCACCTTGAATTACCTTTTATTTACTTAAATGCCATTCTTTACTTTTCAGTGTTCCTAAATGATTTTTACTTCTTTCTTTTTACCAAAATTACACATAAATTATGGTTATATTTTATCCCCAAGATAACTTTAGAAATTCTTCTGTTGACCAGACTGCTAATTTCTCGGCAGTGTCCCAACACCGCCAGATTTCGAAAAAGTTTCAAATTCGCTTTCTAACTGTGTTTCTAAAATTATTTCCCATCAATTCAAGACTAATGGACCACATACTAAGAAAAATTTCATGCATATGTGTTATGGATTTCTAGGGTATTACATTCTACCCCCCTACAAATAAATTCGTCCTCGAATTTAAATAGAACACATACCTCACTGCTGAAACAGGGATGGATATCTGCTCCGTATCTCCTGCTCGTTCTCCCAAGTACACTCCTCCGTCGACTGATTCCTCCACATCACTTTTACCAATAGGGATCTCTTTGTTCTGAAGCTTCCTAACTTGTATGTCAATAATCTCCACAGGTAGCTCCTCATAAAATAAATCCCCACTAAGATCAATCTTGTATCTCTAAAATGTGCGATGGATCTGATACATATCTCCGCAGCATCGATATATGGAAGACTGGATGTACGTGGCTCATACTGGGTGGAAGAGCCAACTTATAGGCCACATTGCCAATTCACTCAAGTATCTCAAATGGGCCTATAAACCGTGGTGATAGCTTGCCCCTCTTCTCAAATCTCATAACTTTCCTCATCGGTGAGATCTTCAGGAAGACATGATCACCCACTGAAAACTGTACATCCCTCCTCTTCGGATTAGCACAACTCTTCTGCCTACTGAAGGCAATCCTCATTCGCTTTCTGATCATAGGAACCTTCTCCATAGTCTCTCTAATAAGCTCTGGTCCCTCTAGCTGCTTCTCTCCTGGCTCCACCCAATACACTAGAGATCTGCATTTCCTACCATATAGTGCTTCAAATGGAGCCATATCAATCGAGGAGTGATAACTGTTATTGTAGGAGAACTCTATCAACGACAGATAATAATCCCAACTATCTTTGAAATCCAGAACACATAATCTGAGCATATCCTCCAAAGTCTGGATCGTCCTCTCAGACTGCCCATCAGTCTGTGGATGAAAGGAAGTACTGAACCGTAGCTGGGTACCCATAGCCTCCTGAAATTTTTGCCAAAACCTGGATGTGAACTGTGTACCCCTGTCAGATAAGATCACCAAAGGAACTCCATAAAGATGCATAATTTTATCAACATACAACTGTGCGTACTGAGCTACAGAATAGCTAGTCTTAACCTCCAAAAAGTGAGCAGACTTTGTCAACTGATCAACAATAACCCAAATAGAATCATACCCTCTCGAAGTTTGTGGTAAACCAACTATGAAGTCTATGGTAACCTGTTCCCATTTTCACTTTGGCAGCTCTATCTCCTGAAGTAGCCATGATGGCTTCTGATGCTCAAAATTAACTTACTGACAGGCTAAGCACTTCGATACAAACTGAGCTACATCCTTTTTCATTCCAGGCCACCAATAAACATCCCTGAGATCATGATACATTTTAGTAATACCTGGATGTACACTGTAAGCAGATAGTGTGCCTCACGCATAATCCGATTCCGTAGCTCATCACAATCCATTATACAGATACGTCTCCCACATCTCAAGACCCCATCATCGATAGTGAACTCAGTCATCCGATCACTCTGAACCTCTCCCTTTAGCTTCAGAAGATAAGGAACTCTGTCCTGGCCACTTTTATATCATCTATCAATAGTGACCTTGCCCGAAATTGGGCTATCAGAGCCTGGTTTAGATCCTGGGAACCCAAATCCAACTCTACCCCACAAATCTGCTAACTGTCTCAGATCCCTAATCAATGGCCTCTTGCCAACCACAATATGAGCAAGGCTACCCATCGACTTCCTTCTCAGAGCATCCGCCACTACATTGGCCTTCCCTAGGTGATAGAGAATCTCACAAGCATAATCCTTCAGAAGTTCAACCCATCTACGCTGCCTCAGATTTAGATCCTTCTGCTGAAATATATACTGTAGACTCTTATGATCAGTATATATCTCGCATTTAGACCCATATAAGTAGTGTCTCCAAATCTTCAAGGCAAAGATAACTACTGCCATCTCCAGATCATGAGTTGGGTAATTTGCTTCATGCTTTTTTAACTGACAAGAAGCATAAGCAATCACCCTACCTATCTGTATCAGAACACTCCCTAGGCTAATCCTCAAAGTATC
The DNA here is from genome assembly GCA_948193065.1 of Aleurites moluccanus. Classification (NCBI taxonomy): domain Eukaryota; kingdom Viridiplantae; phylum Streptophyta; class Magnoliopsida; order Malpighiales; family Euphorbiaceae; genus Aleurites; species Aleurites moluccanus. The sequence continues at coordinate 7,771 of CANXYC010308836.1, read as the reverse complement.
ACAATACACAGTAAATTTCTCCCCCTCAACTGGTAATGCCAAAACCGGAGCACTAGTAAGGCAATACTTCAGAGTCTGGAAGCTACGGTCACACTCATCCGTCCAGACATACCGCTCCTATTTCCTCATCATTCTAGTCAAAGGAGCTGCAATACGAGAGAAATCTTTCACAAACCTACAATAATATCCAGCCATACCCAAAAAGCTGCGTACCTCTGAAACACTGGTAGGCTGGGGTTAATTAGCTACTGTCTCGATCTTCTGAGGATCTACCATAATACCCTCCTTATAGATAATATGTCCCATGAAGCACACCTTAGTCAACCAGAACTGACACTTAGATAATTTGGCATACAGCTGATGCTCCCGAAGTGTCTATAGCACAACCCTCAAATGCTCCTTATGCTCCTCCTCACTCCTGGAATAAATAAGAATGTCATCAATGAAGACGATGACAAACTTATCTAAATAAGACCTGAACACCCTGTTCATCAGATCCACAAAAGCCGCTAGAGCATTTGTCAACCCGAATGGTAGAACTAGAAACTCATAATGACCATAGTGGGTTCTGAAAGCAGTCTTGGATATATTTCCACTTCTGATCTTCAGCTGATGATACCCAGATCTCAAGTCAATCTTCGAAAAATGGCTGGCACCCTGCAGCTGATCAAATAAGTCATCAATCCATGGCAAAGGATACTTATTCTTCACTGTGACTTTGTTTAGTTGCCTATAATCAATACACATCCTGAGAGAGCCATCTTTCTTCCTTACAAACAGAACCGGTGCACCCCATGGAGAACTACTAGGTCTGATAAACCCTTTATCCAATAGCTCTTATAACTGAATCTTTAACTCCTTCAGTTCCGCTAGAGCCATTTTGTAAGGTGGAATGGATATCGGGTTTGTGCTTGCATGTAACTCTATCTCTCTATCAGGGGGCAATCCTGGCAACTCCTCAGGAAAAACATCAGGGAACTCCTGAACTACCGGTATCCGATCCAATCATACAGAAGACCTCTGTACATCCACCACATGAGCCAAATAGGTTGAACAACCTCTCCCTTTCAACCTCCAAGCCTGGATAGCAAATATAAGGTTAACCCGGAACTCCCGAAAATCACCTTGAAACTCAAACTCCTGTTGCCCCTCAGGCTGGAACCTAATCCTCTTCCTATAACAATCTATCACTGCCTGATGCCTAGTCAACCAATCCATACCCAAAATCACATCCAACTCAAGTATAGGCAACTCAATCAAATCAACACGCAGAATACGATCATCAATCTAAATAATGCAATCAGGATAGAAATAATCAACATCCACAGATTCTCCCATAGGAGTAGCAATAGATAATGGAACATCTAACAATCTCCTCTCCTTATTCAACTTGGGTGCAAAATATGAGGACATAAAGGAGTGAGTTGCACTCGAATCGAATAAGGCATCTACAATCTCATTATGAACCAAAATAGTACCTGTAACCACATTATCAGATCTCTGAGCATCCTATGTATTGACTGCAAAAACTCTGCCTTGGCCCCTACCAACTAGAGCCTGACTGCCGCTGGGAGCCTGACATCCTTTACCTTTGCCCCTGGCTACTGTCTCTCTGCCCTGATTCTGACTGCCCTGAACTACTGGCTGAGAAACTATAATTGATGGCTGATGTAGCTGCTGATCACCCCTTAAAGGACAAGTGTTCATATAATGGCCCTGCTGGCCTCACCTCAAACAAGCACCTATCCTCCTCCAACACTCTCCACCGTGCCTCCTACCACATTACCCATACACTGGTATACCAAAACTCTGAGTCACTAGTCTGGAGGAACCCTGAGAATAGGCAGGCTCTGACCTAACCACTGGCTGACCCCTCTGATGCAATTTCCTCCTTTGACTACTGCCAGTAGATCTCTGCTTGAATCTAGGTACTGGCTCAACTGATCTGGTATGGGAGCTGCTCTCCCCCTTCCTAATGTGTGTCCCTGGGCCACCTTTTCTCTTTTGGTCCCTCTTGGCCCTTTCTACCTTGTACTTTTCTTCCATTTGAGTGGCCTTATATATTACTGTAGTCAGTGAAGTAAACTCTGTGGCAAGTAAGGCATTATGTAATGCAGCATTTAATCCCCTTCTGAATTTTCTAATCATATCTGCCTCTGTGGGAACCAAGTGAGCAGCATATCTACTCAGTCTAATGAACTCCTCAGCATAATCCTCAATTGAGCGATCCCTCTGCTCAATCTGCTCAAATCTCACCAAGTGATGGGTCCTAACACCCTCAGTAATGAACTCCTGTATCAAACCCTGGCAAAACTCTGCCTAGGTAGGTGGGTGCTCTTCGTATAATCTGGTCTTTATATGTTTGGAAAACCATGTCCAGGCTTTCCCTTTTAGTAATAACCCTACCAACTCGACTGATTTAAGCTCTGAATAAGGTAGTCTCCTAATTACCTTCTCAACCTCCTCCAGAAAGTCTACCGAATCAGTGCCTTGATCCCCTCGAAACTCTGGTAGTTTTAGCTTCAGAAAGCTAAACATAGAAACTCCGCCCTCAGGAATCTCCCTCCTAACATCCTGTGCAGTTGGCTCCCTCTGAGCCCTCATTGGATGCACAGTAGCCGGTGCCATAACCTCTGGTATTATAAGTGGCTGAACTACCACAGGAGTAGGTGGTGGCTATGCCTGCTGCCTCTCTCTCCTTATCTCTTCCACCTCCCTCCTAAGATCCATCAACCCTCTCATTACCTCAACCCTCCATGGGTCATCTCCTCTATCTGTGTTCTCTGAAGTTCGCCTGGACTGGGACAGACCCTCAGATATTGATACCTCCCTTACCAAAGACTCATTGGAGGCAACCTCAGCCTCCCGGGTGTCTCTGTCTCTACTATCTGACATGTCTGCAAAATGTTAGGAAAATATGAAAATAGTCTCAGAATATAATAAAAACGCAGAATATAAACATACAACAGACGATAACAACAATAAACGACAAAGGAAATCTTATGCTCTATGGTATACTTAATTCTACCCCATTCTATAACTAATCACTATTCCTCTATAATTCTGTCACTATTCATCTGTTACCTAGATTCACATTCTGTAAATCTAGTGCTCTGATACCACCTCTGTCACGATCCGGTTTCCCGAACTGCGCCAATTATAGGGCACGGGAAATGCCAATGGTGACCGGTACCCGTAGAACCCAGTATCATTACAAATATATATATCATGCATCATATATGATTAAGAAAACAGAAATCACAATCTTCCTAAACCCTATATACATGGTTCGGCCATTCCTCCAAACCCCTAACCAAGAATGAAAACTCTCTAAACCTAAGTTCTAACCATTAATTGAATATCCAAAATCCTTACACAAACCAGAAAATCAAAACTCATACCTGAATTCTTTGTAGTGGCCGAAACACCACTCTTCCCAAATTCTGAAATTCTAAGCTTCCAAGGAAAGAATGGAAAGGTTAAACTCTTATTCTACTCAAGCTTGACCAAACAATTGCCTCACACCCCTTTGATCCTTCCTTGGCCGAAGCAAAGAGATGAAGGAAGGAAGAATTCTATTTTGGGAAGCAAGTTGGCTACGGTTTTGCGAAAAAGAAGAACTATGCAGAATTATGTTTGAATGAGTTTGTGGTTGGTGAAAGTATGGTGTGATCCAATGCTCCATTCCCATCTTAGTCAATTTGCACCCTAGCATGCATCCATTGGATGTTGGATGCATCAATACTTTAATCCATAGAATCCTAATCATTCAAATTTCCATTAAATCCCTCTCCATCAATTCCTTTTATATTTAAGTCCTATAAATTCCCAACTAACTCCCTCACGTTCACTTTTTATACAATCAAGTCCTATAATTTATTTTCCCAACCTAATTAAATTATTCTATTTTATCTACCCCTAATTCATTTTCCAAATAATTAATTCACAATAATTTACATATGGTACACACACTTTAAATCATATAACACAATATTTTTCAATCACATATAATTACATCAAGTCAATCATATAACATGTAAGGCAATCAATGGCACTTGAACACATGAATAAATTCATAAAACACATAAGGACACCAACTCATGCAAATACCCCTAATTCCCCTAGGTTTAAGGCACTAGGGTTTAGGTTTCCAACTAGGGTTCAAGGTTTTAGGGTTAGGGTTTCACTTAGGGTATTACAATTTGATTCTGATTATAGTCCACATACAAGTCATTCAAAGAGACTACTTAAGATCCTGCCATGCGATATACTAATATATCAATATGAGGTACAAGAAAGTAATACTTCGGACAGGCTTTGTTCGAATCTTTATAGTCCACGTACATCCTTACCTTTCCATCTTTCTTGGGTACTAGAACTATGTTTGCTAACCATGATGGGTATGTGATCGGCTCGATGAACTTTTTCTTTAGCAACTTAGCAATTTCTTCTTTAATCTTCAATGACCATTTTGCCTTTAATCTTCTCAACTTCTGTTTGACGGGCTTGATATGCTCATAATTTGAAATTTTATGAACTGCAATACTCAGGTATAATCCAGTTATATGTTTGGGTTGCCATGCAAAATAGTTCTCGAATTCCAAGACCTTTTTGGACAAACAATCTTTATTGTGATATGAAGATGCAATGTATGTGAGTTTTGGATCATCTTTTATGCCAAATTTAATTGATTCTTTATTTTCCTTTTTTATTTAATTTATTTCATTTTCTTTTAATGTCTCATTCTGACTATATTCATGAAAAGAAGAGTCTTACAAAGGAATATAAGAGGAAAAGACAAATGTTTTATTATGAGTAAAAGTCCCATCATCATGGGTTACATCAAAGTTAAAAGGAAGACCAGAAAGGTCTTTTACAGACTTAAGACTAGAAAAGAAAAATAATGACTCAAATGACTCGAACTTTGAATGATTCAGACACAGACGACTTGGACTTAAATGACTTGGACTCCAGCTCAGTTTCATCAAGCTAAGTTATCTCTTCATAATACCAATTTTGTAATAGGGAAAAATGTTTGAATAAGGTCTACTTATATTCTAAGACAATGCGAAGATCAATGGAGATGTTGGATTCTGGCTAAGCAGGAAGAAGGATGTTCCCATCTTCAATGAGATCCTAGATTTTGTGCCTCAAGTTTTTGCATGTCAGTTTTATGCCTAAGGCCTTGGTGATATTCACAATATGCATTCAAGTTCTAGCTTTTAGGCAAAGGATTTGGAGGTGGTCTTGGTTCTAAAGGTATGACCATCTTGGCTTTCAATGCTTCCTTGTAAATCAAGCTCAAGGGCTTATCCAAATCGGTAAATTTTTTTTGTCTCCAATTTAATTGTAGCTACCTCCTTGCCTTTCTGCTTAATACCTTTGGAAGTGGAAGTGTCATATTGTTTACCCCTTTTTTTCACTAGGCGATTTTGCTCAAGCATAATGGTATTGCGCCTCTTGGAATTTTCCATCAGTGTGTGGGTAATAATTTTTCTTCCCTGAAAAGGATTCAAGGAAATGAAAGGTTTATTGTTTGTGTTTGCTGACATGCTAGTGTTGCCCATGTTAGCACTAGATATAGTTGATGAGCTTAATTGAATGGGATTGGCTCGATTATGGCTCAACATCTCACTCACCTCACTAATGATGGTCTAATGTTGGAAGTTTAGGATATTGGCCATATAGTCTATTCAAAAAACTAGCTTTTTAGGTAATTATGGTTTTATTGAAGTTGGTCTATTAAGCCACCAACACTTTGCCAAAATGGGTTTGTTGAGCATCCAAGGTAGATTTGAGGATAGCTTGAAAATTTTTCTCTTGTTTCTTAAGGAGAGTGGTGAAAAGTATGGTCATGGCCTTGGGACTGGTTTCTTCAGTCATGGGTATGTTACATGAAAAGAAAGGGAAAAGATCAGTTTATGAATTATTAGTAGAACAAGGGTGCACGTATGTAATGCATAATGACAGGTAGGATGTATAACAGACATGTGAACGACTTTCAAAAAGTAGAAAGGATTCTTCTTAGTTAGGTGGTAGAACTCACAATGTGATGGATCATATCCATAGGTCAATTTAGGTATGGGTTCAACATATCTTTTTGCTTAACAGGTCAGTTTTGGTTGATTTATTTGGTAAGATAGTGGATTAGTTTGACTGATATAGGTCAATATGACAGTGGGTAAATTTGACTAATACGGGTCAATGGGACAATAGGTTGGTTTAATTGTTTTAGGACTCTCCTTTTAATTTTGGGTGAATGCCTCTAGGTTAGGTTCTTTGTTTTGGACATAGGTTAGATTTGGTTCAATTTTGGATCATGAGTCTGGTTTGGACTGATTTTAAGGTAAATGGATCTATTTTACTGGTATGGGCTGGGTCTAGTAAATGTTTAGTGGATCGATTTCACAATTTAGGTTGTATCTGTGGGCTTATAGCGGTTTTGCATGGTTTTCTATTTAGTGGGTCAGGTTCATTATTTCAATTTTGGCAAGTTGAGTTTGTATCATTTGATTATCAGTGGGTATGGTTTACTGCTTACCGACATGGTGATGGCTTAGTATGTCAAAGTGTATTTCAGACTCTTTTTTTAAAGTGTTTGAGTCATTTATTTTTAGGCTTGAGGGTGAAGACCATCTATGTTTAGATGAAGGAAGTTATTACTTGTGTTTTGGAAGGATTTTGGGTCCATATTTGTTTTGGGTTTTGGGGTTCAGATCCATCTATGTTTTGGGCATAAAGGTTTCAGTCCATCTCTATTTAGGGCTTAAGGGTTTAGGTCCATCTTTGTTTATGGTTTAAGGGTTATGGTCCACCTCAGTTTAGGGCTTAAGGGTTTAGGTCCATTTTTGTTTGGGGCTTAAGGTTTATGACTCAAGGTTTCTAAGTCCTAGGGTAAGGGGTAAAAGTTTATAGGACTTAAAGTTTATAAGCCCTAGGGTAATGGTTTCAACATTATTGGAACAATTGTTCAAGGTTTAGTTTGATCCTTATATGGTTTAAGGTATCACCTAGACTTTATTAAGATAGAATGTGTGCTTTATGAATTATGAATGAATGGTTAAAAATTATTTCATGATCATAGCTTGAATTATTTAGGGTGCACAAAACCTATAGTCTGAGCTCTAGTGTAATATCCTAAGTGAAACCTTAACCCTAGAACCTTGAACCCCTAGTTGGAAACCTAAACCCTAGTGCCTTAAACCTAGGGGGAGTTAGGGGTATTTGCATGAGTTGTTGCCTTATGTATTTTATGAATTATTCCATGTGTTTATGTGCTATTGATTGCTTTACATGTTATGAGATTTACTTGATGCAATTAATAGTTATATGTACTATAAGTTTTAAGTAAATATGCTTATATGAGTGTCTGATTAATATTGTGCTATATGATTTAAAATGTGTATGACATGTATAAATTATTGTAAATTAATTAATTGGGAAATTGTATGGAGGATAGATAAATTAGAATAATTTGATTAGGTTAGAAAATAATATAAGACTTGATTGTATAAGAAAGTGAGGGGGAAGGAGTAAATTGGAAGATTGTAGGACTTTGATGCAAAAGGAATTGATGGAGAGGGATTTAATGGAAATTTGAATGATTAGGATCCTATGAATTGAAGTATTAGTGCATCCATTAATCCAATGGATGCATGTTAGGATGCATGGAGTTGTTATGGAAGTGGAAGCATAGGATTGTATCAAAACATTCACCAACCACAAATTATTAGTTTAAGAATTCTGCATTTCCTTTGTCTTCATCCATTGC
>CANXYC010308804.1:0-22548 GCA_948193065.1 Aleurites moluccanus | reverse complement strand
ATATTTTTAATTGGTCATTATTTTTAAAAGACAACCAATTCACCCCCCCCCCCCCCCCCCCTCTTGGTTGCCAAGGGACTAACACAAAGCAAATTATTTCTCCTTTGTTGTCTTCTCCTTTCTTTATTTTTTTCTCCTCTTGAATTTATTATTGGAAAGGAATTTTTCAAATTTTCTTGATAACATTGCAATATCTTCATTTTCATCACTAGAAGTATTTTCACTCTTCTCTAGTGTTGATTTTAAGGCAATTCCTTTCTCTTTCCTTATTGGCTTATCTTCTTCTTCTTCTCTTGAGGCTTCTCTATTTTGAAACTTTAATTCAAAGGTCATAAGATTGTCAACCAAGTCTTCAAGAGTCAAAGAATTCACATTCTTTGATTCTTTAATTGCATCTACCTTATAATCGAACCTTACCATTAGAGACCACAAAAGCTTGGTAATCAATTCCTTTCGAGTGAAAACTTTATCTAGCCCCTTTAAGTCATTCACAATAGTTGTGAATCTTTTGTATATTTCAACAATCTTCTCATCATTCTTTATTTTGAAATTTTAGAATTCGGTGAAAAGCATGTTAAGTTTTGTATTCTTGACTTGATTAGTCCTTTCGTGAGTGACTTGAAGCACATTCTAGATTTCTTTTGCTGTTTCACAAGCCGAAACTCTATTAAATTCTATAGCATCAAGTGCACAAAATAATAGATCCATGGCCTTGTCATTGTAAGTCATTTTTCTTTTGTCTTCACTTATGTGTTCTGCTGGACTCTTTAGAGTGACTGAATCATTTCTCATTGGGATAAAAGGTCCATTGTCGATAGCTTTCCAAAGTTCATGTCCTTTGGATCGAATATGGATTCTCATCCTCACCTTCCATAGATTGTAGTTTACCCCTTTGAATAAAAGTGGTCTGATGTTGCATTGTCTTTCCTCAAATTTTGTATTGGTTGCCATAGAAAATAAGATCGTAAGCTCTAAAAATCATTTGATTTTATATATACTAGAACACAAACTCTGATACCAATTGTGAACATTACTATTGCAATACTTCTAGAGGGGGGTGAATAGGAGTTTTAAAATTTTTAAGAAAAAATACAATCAATATGCAATAGACAAATTTATTTTAAATAACAAGTAATGATAAAAGAGAAGAGTTAAGAAATTTCAGCCAATTTATAGTAGTTTGAAGACTAATTCCTTCTCCTACGTCCACTTCTCTCAATATCAAACCGATATTGAGGTTCCACTAGAACCAGGTGCACTGCTCAAATCAATTACAATAGATTTTAAGGGATTTCACTATTTATACACTGAGTTATAACTCAAATTTTTACTCTCAATAACAGAGATAGAGATTTTTAAGTCTCTCTAAACTTATACAAAGCTATTCCAATGATATACAATGAAGTATGAATAACTAAAACTAGCAAAAGCTAGTAACAACTCTAAGAATAAGAAATAAAGCTCAAAAAGTTCAGAAAATGCGAAAAACAGAGTATGAATTAACAACAATTTGATTTATATTTAGATATGTGCTTCACTTGTATTTAGAACTTCAAATCTTCATGTATTTATACCTTTTAATGAATGGTGATTAAATGTGACCGTTTTGGTTGCATTTAATGCAAGATTTGCCTTTAAATCTTTTTCTAACGGTCATATTTAAAACAGATCAGTGGTGATGTTGACAGACAACTACCAATTGACGTGCGTGACAAATATTCACGGTTGTGAATATGAATCTTCATGGACTTGAACCAAAATTTATAGCTTTGAAATTTTCTGCACTAATTTCAAATTTTAAATCATCCTTAAACTTGAATAACTATCACTAACGTAAAAATATTTCACTAGCGCGAGTAATTTTTCACAGTCTTGAAAACTCTTTCTGTATTTCTAAGTCAAAATTTATTCTTAAATTAATCACGAACGTAAATAATTATTACAGGAAATTTTTTCATGGTCATGAACAAAAGTTCATAGACTTGAAGATTATTTTTGAGTAAATTTCATATTTTGATTTAATCTTGTTCACGGACGTGAATTTCTATTTTTAAATAAAAATTTAAATATAAATTAAATAATTATTTATAACTCAAATATTTTAATTAATATTTTATTTTAAATTTTAATTATATCATAAAAATGATTATAAAGAGAATAATATATTTGTCGCTCTAACTAAAAGTTTTGGTTAAAATTACAGTGATAATATATAATTTCTTTCTTATCAGTAGGGCTTACCTTAGATTAATTAATTCTTTTATTTAGAAGAGTATTATTATTATTTTAATTTGGGAAAAAGGGAACATCATCTAAACTCATAAAATCAGTTGAGAGGTCTCTGTCCTAGAAGCTTCTTTGCTTGCTTACTCCACCTTGTTTTCCATTGAAGTTCCACTTCCACCTTTTTGCCAGACTTTCTCAATCAATCTCACCTTTTTCTTTTTTTTTTTTTTCTTTTTCAATTCAAATCCTAATTTATTAATCTCGAATCCATTTTCTTGACCATGAAAAGATCAGTTTCGAAAGGTGCAGAAAATAACGGGTTCAACTTTAGGCAAATAGATTGGGAGCTTAGGCCTGGTGGCATGCTTGTTCAAAAGAGAGAGGTTGGTGATGACCTTTCTGGTCCAATGATCAAGATCAAGGTTTCTCACGATTCCTATCACTATGAAATCACTGTCCCTGCTCAGTCCACTTTTGGTAATTGAAATTCTCTATGTAATTGCTTTTAATTGCAAATGGGTATTTGATGAAATTAGATAAAAATGCAATTATCTCATTTTCTCCTTTATGGGATTTTACTTGGTTGTTTATTTATTGAGATGGTTCATGCCCAATGTAGACCCAATTTCAAATAATTTGTTTAGTAATCATATGATTGTTGCTTGTGCTTAATTCTTCAATTTTAATTTCCATTTCCTGGTGGATACAATTAGATTTTTCTATGGGTTGTTGGAATTTTGGCTTCTTCTGGTTGTGGTTTTCAATTGCTGCTGGTTTTGTTTCAATGGAAGGGGATTTGAAAAAGGTCCTTGTCTATGAGACTGGCCTTGAGCCTAAGGAGCAGAGATTGTTGTTTAGAGGCAAAGAGAAGGAGGACAATGAATGTTTGCATATGGTAGGCCTAAAAGACATGTCAAAGGTGATACTACTGGAGGACCCTGCTTGCAAAGAGAGGAAGCTTGAGGAGATGAGGAGAAATCAAGGAATATTAAAAGCCTATGAACAAGTTGCCCAAGTGAGACAAGAGGTTGATAAGCTCTCACAGAAGGTTAACATCTATTTTTTCAGATACAAGTGCAAATATTTATCTCCACTTATCAATTATCACTCTGTTTATGATATATATATATATATATATATTGGGTTTTTCAGGTTCTCACTTTGGAGACAACTGTTCGCAATGGCACCCAAGTTGCAGACAATGAATTTGTTGTCTTGTCAGAATTGCTTATGTTGCAGTTGCTTAAATTAGATACAATTGAGGCTGATGGAGAAGCAAAAGTACAGAGGCGGATTGAGGTTAGTGATCATAGTTGCTCTACCGCCTGAATTTATTCTTTCATTTCTTCCATTCTTAGATTATCTCTCATTAATTCATTCTTAAGGAGGGCTAAACCTGCTTTATTTTTCTATTCATGAAATTCAGTATAGGAGTGAGAGACACTTCTTGTGCCTAAAAGGTTAAAAGTGATGTTCCCCACTTTATGAAATAGTACAATAATGTAATGAATTGATTGAAAACCCCATATAGGTATAATATGGAGCCCATGGTAGAGCTGATTAAAGTTATTGTCCATAATGTGTCATAAGACCTGTTCATGGGCTGGACCTAGATTCGGAAAATGTTAAATTTCCAAAAGCTTGGCCTGCTTGATTCACAATTTTCTTCACAATTTCAGGCTTACAGCACAATCCATGAACATATCTCATAAACAACTTACAATTGTTAAATTCACATTGAATCCTTTCTAGAATTGCCTATTTCTTTTCCAACGACAAGAAACATCGGTGCAAACTATAGTGGTTGCTTGTAGAACAATTAGTGTCGCTTTTTACATGGAAAGTAAGGGTGATCAAGTCCGCTCTTATAAATATCATTGGTACTTAACAGTGAATTGAATGAGATTTTTTTTTTTACCTGTAAAACCCAGTTATTATTTTGTATCTGCACATTTTATGAGGCCAGTGAGGCTTAAAAACCATTGTGGTATGCTAAATTCTACAGGAAGTTAAGTATGCTGAAATCACTATACTACACCCCATTTTCTTTTACAGGTTCGCCGTGTCCAGAGCTTTGTGGACACACTTGACAATCTAAAGGCAAGAAATTCTATCCCTTTCTCTAATGGTAGCAATGCAGTGTCAGTTACCACCAAATGGGAGACATTTGAGTCTGGAGTTGGAAGCCTGAGTGCCCCAGTCCCAATACAATCTGCCACAAAAATAACTGAGAACTGGGAGTTGTTTGACTAGCCAAATAGGCATGAGTCCACCCACAGCTTGGATCTGTACAAATTTACAATGGAAACATGTTTAATGCAACAGAACTTTGGAAAGCGTATTTTATCATTTTGATCTTTGTGAGCTGCTGTGTTTGCATATAAATGGAAGAAAAGGATACTTTAAACTGCTACATATATATCGTCCGTATACATCTATTTGTATTAGATGGTGGCTTCTCCTTTCTGACCGTATGTTATGCTTTTTCCTTTAATATTTTGTATCAGCTATGACTTCTTATTTACTCGCCAATAGCTTTTACTAATTAGAGGATTCCTTCAGCTATGCTTGAAAAATTCTTTAAGAATTCAATTCATTTCTAGTGTATTAGTGAAATTGAATTGAATTCCAGTGCAACAATTATTCCAAACATAATATATTAACAATAAATTTATTTTATTTTATTTTCTTAAATATATTTATTGATTTAATAATTACTAATGATATTGAAACTTTTTAGGAAATTAGGCTGCATATTTATTTAATTTTAACTATAAATCAAGTTTTAATTAATTTAAATTTTTGTGAAATAATATGATTTTTGTTTATTTTAAAATATTTTTTAATATTAAAAAATTAAATTCTATAAATTACTTTTTTTAAATATAAAAATTATTAAAATTAAATATTAGAATAATTAATTTTAAGTATCTAATGCAATTATCAAACATCATCAAATACTAACTGGAGTAATTGATTAAAACTAGAAACAAGTGACCAATTCCCTGTATACCGAAACTAGTTACGGGCATAAGCGATTTTAGTTATTTTTTATTTAATTTATATATTTTTTATGTCTTAAGATAAGTTAATTATTTTTTATTTAATTTTAATAATACTTTTCGATAACTTAGAATACCAATATCAAAGGCGATAGTGCAGCGAACTCCAATAGTGGAGTTAGAATCTCGGGATCAGGACATCCATCTACGATATAAATTGACAATTAAATTCAAAGAATGTATAAATAAATAAATAATTTAATTTTTGATTGAAATTTAATATAAATGTATTAATTTTAAAAATTTTAAAAATAAAAAATAAATAATTTAATTTTTAATTTAATCATAAATTTTCTTATATTGAATATTTTAAAAACATTATTATTAAAATAACAATATAAAAAATCTAATAAATTATATAAAAGAAAATATATATGAATTTTAATTTTAATAATAAAAATCTTAATAATTTAAATATGCATAAATTTTAATTTTAATAATGAAAATCTTAATAATTTATAAAACCATTAATTACCTATTACCAATCGGAGATAATTAAGGTTTGAAAAAGACTCGAGTTAATTTAACAAAAAATTAAGATCACTTAAAATTTAAAAATAAATTTAATTATAATTAAAAAAAAAAAGAAATAAGAATAAAAGGAATAAAACAAAAATTTAAAAGGAAAGATGAAGTGATGGGCCATAAGTTTAGAGAGGCAAGAACAAAGATAAGTTAAGAAAAAAAGAAAATGGTAATTGACGGATAGATCGATTAGATTTTTTTTTTTTTTAATGATTACATGGTTATTAATGATTGCATGCTAATTATTTATATATATTTTGTGGACTTGAGTAATTGGTTTATTTTTTAGATTTGAGTATCTTAATTAGTAGGCTATTCATTTATATTTGTTGATAGATTTAATTATTGGATGTTATAACATTAATTTTTATGAATTTAGCTGAAGCATTTAAATAAATTTAGGAAGTCGTAAATTGATATAATATAAATATATACATAAGATTTTTTTTTTTAATCTTGGTGATGAGTTCTCCTAGTGTGCTTGTTTTCTCTTTCTTCCTATATATGTATGAACTGAAAAATAATAAAAAATATTATATATAATATTTTTATAATTAAATCCTGCAAAAATATAATAACATAAAAAAATCAATGAGGTGGTTTATATAAATATAGTTAAAATTTTTTATTTAGTTTATGTTTTCTTAGAATATCTCAAAATGCATAAATTGTATATTAATTTTTTATTACATTTAAATATTATTTTTTGATAATTTTTAAATATTAGTACAGAAAGCATATATAGATCAAGTTTGTTATATATAAGACCATTTGAAAAAAAGAAAGAAATTATATGTAGTATTTATATAAATTTTAATTGAAATTTATATAAACACAATGATGTAAAAAATATTTTTGATGATATAACTTTATATAAATATAGTTTTTAAAAAAGTTATTAACATATAGAAAAAAAATTTATAAGTTTACTTGTGATAAAAATTTTCTAAATAACTCTTGAAATTGACTTATATATATATATATATATATAACCATTTGCTAATTTTCAGTACTAGTATGAAAAATTTATATAGGCTAAGCTTTTAATATATAAGTTTGTTGAAAAAGTAATAACGAGATATTATATGTAATGTTTATACAAATGTTGTTTTCCTTTTGATAATTTTGATGATGTTTATAAAATATTTGGCATATTTAACTTGTTCTTTTTTAATGTTTGTTGAAAATAGGACGTAACTCCTATTATGGGGTTCATAAAGATCATTATATATGTCACGTTCTAAATTTGAAACATGACGATACTAGGATATAGAAATAGTTTATAACAACCAACATTCATAGAATTCCTGATACATCTCATTTACTTAGCTTGTTTTAGTAGTTACAAATTCTTGCATCATTTTTCACTCACATTCATATTAAGTCCAATACATTATATATTTACATGATTCATAACTATTATAAATAATAACAGACACCAAGTTTTTAAGTATTATATTTAGATATAAAATCATGGAGCAACTAGAAAAGTACATAACATAACACTGTACTATTATTTACATTACAAAACATTGTCGGCTCCACAGAGGAAGAAGGAATAGAAACCTGCCTTTACTCCTGATATGAAAATGTTAAACAACTAAAGAATGATTATAAATATACTCAGTGAATTCCATATACATCATAATACATTTGAGTTGGGTAAATAATAAAAAACAGGATAAACAAATATTTGGTAAAAGGTTTGCACACCAACTGTCTTATATAAAGGAAATAGACAACAATAAAGGGTAATGCTGAACAATTATAGTAAGGGTATTATGTACATATGTAGAAATGACAGATAATGAGCTTTGAACACATATCACATTTAATATTCACATTTGAATTAATTAAGATGGGCCAGGTCTTATGGTTAGGAAATTAACCATTCCCAACTAGGGTTTATAACTTTTATTCTACACAATACCGATGGTACTCACCCACTACCCCATCGATAAGATAGCTCTGTCAAATCAACATTTATATAGCAAAAGAAGGTATTTCCAATATCAATGAAGCAATAGAAATAGAAAGTATACAAGTAGCATATCAATGAATAATAAACTTACTCAATATTCAATCATTATTTACACTGACTTATATATAAGCAATGGTATCAATAATAGGTATCACAATTGATATGACAATCAAGTATGGGTTGGATATAAAAGAGGTCAACCAATATCAATTGCGTTGACGTAATTGGCTAGCCAATGTCGCTGACGACGATGGCAATGGCTTAGTAGGCCAATAAAGAGTTCATTGAAACATTTTAACAAACACTTGGCGTGCAATTTTCAAGTAACATTTTGGCTAAATTTTTGTGCAATTTTGATATAGCCCAAATATTAATCAATAAGCTCACAATAT
Source organism: Aleurites moluccanus (assembly GCA_948193065.1). Classification (NCBI taxonomy): domain Eukaryota; kingdom Viridiplantae; phylum Streptophyta; class Magnoliopsida; order Malpighiales; family Euphorbiaceae; genus Aleurites; species Aleurites moluccanus. The sequence goes on along the minus strand of CANXYC010308804.1, from coordinate 14,362 downwards.
AGTCAAAATAATAGACAATTTAAATCAAACATCAAAATATTCCAAATACATCAAATTAGGCTTGAAATACTAAAGGAAACAAAACAAAAATTCAAAAGAATTGTCGGAAGGTGGTTCGACCAAAACAAGGTTTTTCACAAATGGTTTTCATTATTCATTTTGACAATTTTTACATGTAATATGATGTATAAGGAACTCACCTGTATCAACCAATTGCTCAAATTTGCTTCCAAACTCTAAGAACAATTATAGGAGGCAAAAGAAATAACTATGCACTTCTTTGGTATTTACATCAAAACTATCATCAATTTAGCTTCTAATGGATACAATTAAATATATTCTAACTTAATTATGAATTATAAATGATTAATTTAGAGTTTGGTGATTTACATGTTTAAATTAGGATTTAGGTTTAGGGTTTTCTATCAATTTGAGCTAATTGATGCAATTGATTGTTAAATTCACCTAATTCACCGTCTAACATAGTTGTATAGCTTAGAAACATAAAAGAAATACAAAATTACCTCAAGATGAAATATAGACTGAATCCTCCAAGATGAACTCTTAGATTTCTTTTAGTTTTCTTGACGAAATTGGTATGGAATTAGGTTAATTTGGTGGAATAATCAAGTTTTCTATAGGTTTTTCTTGAAAATTTGTATGAAAATTGGGTGGCTTTTAGCTAGATGATTTCAGCCAAGTATAGGAGAAGAAGAAGTTTGGTAGAAAATATCTTAATTCTTGGTTTATATAGGTGGCAATTTATGAAAATTAGGTTTTCTATCCTAAAACTTTTAATATTTATACTTTTGATCCTATAGTTTTCTATAACTAATTCTGTAAATTTTATTCAGTTTCAAATGTCAATATGGGGAGTGTTTAAACTTATTTCTAGCTGTTATTTCATTTAATACTATCCTAGGTAAAATTTTGAATTTTCGACTGATAGTTTTCCCATTTGCCTATGATTTTCCACTTATTTACGATTTTGCCACTCTTATAGTTTTCATCATTCTTTTCACTTTTCTATTCTTTCTTTCTATCATTACTTAGAATTATATTGGTTCTATAATTATTCACTAGTCAGTGTTTAATATTCATTGGATTTGCTTTAGATTTAGTCTATTAGGTTGAATTACTTATTCAAGTATTTTCAACTAACTTTAGAATAACTACCTAGTAATAGTATTAAAATTCTAGGGCGTTACAACATAATCCAAGCTCAAAATTCATATTTCAGACAGAGGCAAGATTCAAGCCTATTACAAGGCATAACGAATGTTATAGATGCATAATGCTTGTTATGGATTCATGAAGAATGTTATGCTCCAAAGGCTCAATTTTCATAATTAAGACAATAGCAAATGTGAAGCCCGTTATAGGACAGAATGCCCATTACAGTGAAGGCGTAACGACTGTTACCAAAGCATAACGGCTGCTATTGATATGTCACATCAAACGAGGTTGCTAAAATTTATAGCTATTAAAATCAATTTTCAAAGCAATTAAAGTTAGATTTTGAGTCTAAACGGTCATTTTCAAAAGTCAATTAGTGAAGCATATAAATAAATGAAGATTTGAAAAAAAAATAACTCTTTCAAATAAAAACTAAAACTCCACTCTTCTACTATTTTATTGAGTTCTATTGAACACCTTGCTCTTACACTTAAATTCTTTGTGTTCAAACTAGATTTTGCTATTTGTACTTCATTTTTATATCTTTTGAATAGCTAGAAAATAGTCTAAAGAGGCTAGAAATATCTCTAATTTTTTCTTAGATTGAGAGTTGAATGAAATCCTGTCAAAAATATTATAAAAGGAAAAATCCCAATGTAACTACAATTGTAAAGAATGGGATTGTTAATCTTGGTGAGTGGAACTTTAAAATTAGTTGGACTTTGTGAGAAGTGAATATTAAAAAGGCATTTATATTTCAAACCATAATAAATCGACTGAGCTATCTCTATCTCGATCTCTTTATTTATTTATTATATATTTCTTATCATTGATAGAGCATATAAATTGTAAAATTATATTAAAAATTTTAATCTCATATTCATCCCCTCTTTAGGAGTGTTGCTATGTTGAGGATAACAAATTTTATTTTGGATCAATAAAAATATAATGACGTGTAAAAAAATTAATAAAATAATTTCATATAAATTTAATTTTTAAAACAGTTACTTGATATATGGAAAAAATTTTAAATAATTCTCAAACCCAATTTTTATTAAATATATTGATATAGATTTCCATATTAAAGTACGATTCTTAATAATTATTGCAATTTTTTTTTAAAGTAAGTTTTGAATTTTTTATTTATTACTAAATCAATCTTTATTTTCTCCAAAATCAACAAAATTAATGTTAAAAGAAAAAAAAAAAAACAAATGGATATTGATGGGGATTTTTCTCGTCAGTCCCTGACCCTAAGGTCACCCTTAGCTAGAACGTGGAGTTGGAGGTGCTGCTTTAAGTAATTGGTAAATGAGTTATTTTTATAGTTTGGTATGTGGCGTATATGAGAAAGGAAACAGAGAGAAACTAAATATTAGAAGATCAAGTGTGAGCAGCTTATTGCGCATCACAATTAATTTTCAACGCGCACTTTAACATATTTAACTTAACTTACAACAAGATGGTAGAAAATAAGAGTTGTCGCCACTTGGTAACCGAGACACGAGTTAGTGATAAAATTATCTAGGAAGTCCCTTGTAGTATCCAACCTCCATAACGAACCTTAATTTCTAAATATTTGGGTTCAGTAGTTGAATCTTACTTTTATGGTCTATTTAAGAGTGATATGCCAATCTTTCCACATTGATTTTACAAAATTGTTTTAATGCATCTGTAGTATTTAAACAATAAGACGAGCACAAACATTATTTAAAGAGTAATAATGTAAATAATGGTTTTCAAATCATTTCAAATCCCAATAAAATAAGTAAATAATATTTAAAATAAAATAATTTCCTTCATCATAATCATTAAGCACCACTTACTTATAATATCTAAAAAGTCATAATTCATATGCATGATTTAATTCTTAATATGTAGTTTAAAGGCATTGAAATGATGAAAAATAATTTTAAAGACACAGTTAGAAAGCGAATTAATAATTTTTTCGAAAATCGACGGTGTCGAAAATACTGCCGAGATTTTAACAATCTGATTAACAGAAAAATTTCTGAATCTGACCAGAGGTAAAAAATCAATTTAATGCATGTGTAATTTTGGTAAAAAGAAAGAAGTGAAAAACATTTAGAAACACTGAAAAAGTAACCAATGACAAAATTGTAAATAAATGAAACTTTAAGGTGAACAGTGAAAATGAGTCTGTCTGGATTTCAGAATGACTCTGAAACTATTTTTTATAAATAAGGATAAATTAAAATAAGTCTATTGATTCCTCACATTGGAATCTAAATCCCAATAGAATTGACAAAATAAATTACAGAAAAAGTTGGGGTCAAAACCTAATTACTTGAAAACTTAAGGACTAAAATATAATTTGTCATATGATTTTTGTATAAAAACCAACGCTTTGAACAATTTGCTATCTTCTTCTTCTTCTTTCTCCTTGGCTGAACCACCATCTCTTCTTCTTCTCCATTTCTACTTCAAATTTTCCATCTAAATTCTTAAGAAAAATCATAGAAAAGTTAAGTTTAAACCTAGTTCTACCATTCCCCACCATTTATTTACTTGAAAAGCTAAAGGAAAGCAAGGAGGAAAGGCCTAAAGAATTCGGGTGGAATCTCACTTCAAGTTAAGAAGTTGTTTTGTTCAATTTTATGGTTTATTTAGATGATTTAGGAGTTGAATTGAATGGGTTTTAGATTAGATTGCATCAATTAATGCATTTGGATAGAAATTCTCAAATTTGCTAACCTAAATGAAGTTGTATGCCTTAACTATATTAATTAGTGTTAGTTAATGTTAGAATATGTTAATTGGAGGCCATTAAGTAACTAATTGAGGGTTATTTTGGTGTAGAAAATCAAATTGGCACAAGTTGTCCTATTTGCCTCCTTTGAAGAAAAGTGGTGGAAATCAATTTTCCAAAGCAATTGGAAGCATTAGAAGAGTCTTATATGCATCAATTAACATATCTAATGCCTTAAAATTGAAATTGGAAACCTATTGTGAAAGTTGGATTCTGGCCGAACCAAATGTACCATGCATTGCCTTTGATTTTCTTTGTTTTTCCTTTAAATTTCCTATGCTATTTTGATCCCCTTTATGTTGTTTAATCTTGTATATTTGTATCCTATTGTGTTGTTTCCAATATGAACTTGTGTTGGTTGAATTGTGCATGCCAAATTTGCTCCAAACCTTAACCTATTGGCTTGCCATTTTGTGCCAACCAAGTGTTTGATAAAATGCCTAGTTGTTTTTGCCTTGGCCTATTGTTTTGTATTCCATAGGCCAACCATTTGAATGCCATCGTCGCCAGTGATATTGGCATGCCAATTGGCCTACCTTTTTCCTTTGCCGAACTAACCTTTGTTCCATACCTTTGTTGTTTACCATACCACTTATCATTGATTGTATATCATATATTGCAATGCCATTGATTCAAGTGTTGTTTGATTTAGAAAGTATTGTACTTATTGTTATTGATGATACCATTGTTGTATAATGGTGTCTATTGATATGATATTCACTTGTATTGACCTAAATGTGGTTTGACAGAGCTGTCGCTTCGACAGGATAGTGGGTACATACTATTGGCAATGTGCACATTGATATTGATGCCCTAGCTGGGAAGGGTTCTTGGTCCCGGCCATAGGACCTGATCAGTCTTATACTTACTTGATATGTGACCGACTGTGTGATTACACATAGTCTACATGTTTCGGGGCCTTATATCAGTATTACCATATGTTTCCATGCCTTTGATATGACCATTGATATTCTTGCTAGATTCTGATATTGATTCTATAACCCAATATGATTGATATTATTTTCATTGTTCCTTTATCATTATATATCATTGTCCCATCCTATTTAATTTCCGATGCATATAGATTCACTAAGTATCTTATACACTCACCGTTTTTTTGTTTAACCATTTCAGGAGAGGAGTAGGTTGCAGAATCTCATCTTCTGACATTCAGTTGATTTCTGCTCACAATTGATATATGTAATATTTTAAATTCTGTATTTTATGGTGTTCATAATCTAGCTGTATCACGACCCACTTTTAGGCCGCGATGGTCCTAGGGCACGAGTAGATTTAAGGTCACCGGAAACCCGTAAAACCCATTAAATAGTTCATTTATAAATCATTCAATCAATATTAATTCATTAGTCAATACTTAAATCTCATTTATTACTTATAAATTTTACAGAAATTTTGCCAGAGTTTCCTTTGTAATTTTAATCTTAATCCCGACCCAAAATCGAGTCTCTCAAAAATTACGTAGCCTACACTAAAAATTATTTTTACACTCCTAATAATTTGCCATCTTATACCCTCAACTTCACAGATCAATAATCACACATGGCACTTCTAAATTTCTTTTAAAACATATGAATTTCATTTTATTATATTTCAGTATCACTATCTCTATCATTTCACTGTCATTGTCATTATCAATCATTATACATTATACATTATAATTTTTAATGTCACTGTAATATTAAATATTTCACTGTTCATACACCATTATAGTACCTAATCATCTAATTATACTCAGTATCAGGGAGCTCTATGAGTGGACACTTATAACCTTTAGTGAATAATATTCTACCTTGATGTACTAGACATTCTAAGTCAGAAAAAGGAATTGACTTGGAATCAGCTTTCTGTATCTCATCCCTGTAAAAATTAGAAACCATAATTTGGTGAGTATAAAATACTCAGTGAGCATGTATACATCATTATATATGAATATAAGTATATGGTAATAAAAATATCAATGGTAAGCAATAAGATATAAGTTTGGGATTAATGATCAAGTAAACAATACTCGTATCATGTAGATAAGACAAATACAAGGATGGACTATATGTAAACATATAGTCTCCAGTAGTATCAGTATGGACTATATGCGAACATACAGTCTCTAGTAGTATCAGTATCAGTAAGCATAAGGCTGATCAGACCCTATGGCCAGGACCATAACCCCTCCCAGCTAGGGCATCAGTAATCAATGTGCACATCACCGACAGTATATTCCTACTACCCTGTCGGAGCGGTAGCTCTGTCACATTCACATATAAAATGGGTCAAGAGAAATCAATATCAATAGCCATTAATCATTAGCAACATTATGGTACAATGGCTTTCGATTGATACACATTAGTTTACTTGTCAATCTGTACACAAAAGGTATTTCAATATCAATAGCAATCAATGAATATGAATAAATTTCAATCTTTAGGAAGATCAAAGAATGATCAATGATAACAAGTGGCATTTAATCAAGAAGAAAACAAGCTCATTGCATCAACAAATCAAAACATGGGTATGTATAATGATGTATACATTACTCATCTCATAGAGCACTTTCTATATTCCTTCCGTTTCCAAGTCCATTTCCTTGGTTCATTGCTCACATACTTATAGTATTCATCACTGTTTTTCATTAATTCTTGACTCTACATATTTAATTAATTTTTATTTAGATACTATTTAACATAAAATTACATTACTTATACTTGTATTAAAGAAAATTACACAAATTTTCAAATTACTAAGGTTTTTTTGTGTAATTTTTCATACTGGCAGCCAGTGTTCCTTAATCCATATCTCTTTCTACACTTATCAAATTATTTCAATTATTATTCCTAATTAAACTAGACATATTAATCTTTAACATATCCAAATTTCACATTAAAATCATCAATACACAATTTATGATGTTAATTTAAACTTACCATTACAACTAGTACTGCTACCCTGCATTCTGCCTGAAATCCTATTCTGACAGATTCTGTTCTTTTTCTAATAACTCAATCAATACTTAACCAATTACTGTAATTACTTTTCCTATTGAAAATAGACACATAAAATTATAATATATCCAAATTTCAGAATTTTTGGATTACTGAACAATTATTGGTGAATTTCCAAATTTAAATTACTGCCCTGAAATCTCTATCCAGACATGCCCTGTTTCTATGACTATAATTAATTCCTTACTCATCAAATTATAAAACTATTTTACAGGAATTTATATAACATATAAATGAACATTTTTAATTTTTAACACTTTCTCTAATTTAAAATTTAAGATCCTCAAATTAATAGAATTCTGTAACCTATATTTTGTTAAATAGTCATTCCAGACAGTCTATATTTATGACCTAATATCTCCTAAACCACAATCCAATTACAAAACCATTTTACATGATTATATATAAGACACAAATGAATATTTTTTATGTTAAACACTTCTTTTAATTTTGTCTCTATCATTATGTACAATAAAAACACAGTAACATTTTCTAGAAAACCTAATTCCAGGTCAGTCATAGTTTTTACTCAATAACTCTTTCCTCACTTCAAATTTTCCAAATTTATTTTACAGATATCTAATTCACATATTTATATACAACTTTTATGTTTTAACTATCCTCAAATTCAGTCATTAAAATTTTGGAATAATAGCCAAAATTTACTGTCTTAAAACAGAATTCAAAAACTATATAAACCCTAACTCATTCTTTACATTTTTAACTTAATTACCTCAATTATTTGCCAAATCAAACCTTAGAAATCTTAAATACAATTAAAAAATGATAAGTTTAGAATCATTACCTCAAATTAAAATATTTGAATCCCACCTCCTTTAGCTCCACCAAAAGTTTGAACACAATTTTCTATCCTATTTTCTTCATAAAGCTTCTTCCTTCTTCACTTCTCTAGCTATTTTTGGTTGATTCTTTGGAAAGGTTGGAAGATATATTTCTTTGGCTTTTCTCCCCTCCATGTTTCGGTTTCCTTCTCCAAAAATGACAGCCAACATATAGTTCTCATCTTTTCAAAAGCCAATAAAAATTGAAGATAAAAAAATAGAAAATTCTAGAATTTGGTTTATTTGGCACCTATTTAATTAATTAATAAATCAATTAATCATTTTTCCTATCAAATATCCGTTTTTCATCACCCATGGCCGACCACTTCATCAAATTTCTAGAATAGGTGGGTCCCACAACTTTATTTAATTACACTTTTGGCTCAAAATTTTCTTTATTTGCATTTTTTACCCCAAAACTTTCTATAATTTATTATGTTTATTATATTTAGATTCAACCTCAAGTGTGGGGAGTGAAATACCTTATTTTAAGTTGTTCTATCCTTTAAAAATAGTTTTGGGTTATTTTTTGATCCTAGACAGTGAATTGCCAAAATTACCTCCAAAGTTGTCTTTATTTATAATGTTGCCATTATTCTTATTTTCAGTGTTCCAAAATATTTTTCAACTCTTTTTTTTTTCACCATAATTTCACATAAAATTAACTTATTTAATCCCTCCAGGTTTGGGTCAAAAATTCTTAAATTAGCCGGATTGCTATTTTCCCAGCAGTGTTTTCGACACCGATGATTTCCGAAAAAGTTTTGCATTTGCTTTCTAACTGTGTCTCTAAATTTATTTTCCATCATTTCAATGTTTTTAAACCATAAACTGAGAATCAATTCATGCTTACAAGATGGGACTTCCTAGGGTATTACAAGATGCTCCATGGGGTATGTATGGGTTAGTTAGAATATGAACATGTATATAAATATGATGATATATTTTATGAGATATATGATGATCTTATGGCATATTATTATGACTGTTACAGCCCACTGCACTAGATTACAGAAATAATTACAGAATGACAGAATGAATGGTAACTAAGTAAAATGAATAATAAATTGTGGTTTATAGATTATGCATGTGATACTGGGTTCTATGGGTGCCGGTCACCATTGGTATCTCCCGCATCCTAGGACCGTTGTGTTCCGGAAACGGGTCGTGATAGAGGTGGTATCAAAGCTCTAGGTTACAGACATTAGAGTTTTAGGTTACAGATGAATAGTACCTGAATTATAGAGGAATAGTGACTAAATACATAATGGGGTAGAATTAAGTAAACTATGGAGCATAGGAATTCCTTTGTCATCTTTTGCTGTTATTGTCTGTTATATGTTAGTATTCTGCGTTTTTGATATATTCTGAGTATGTTTCCTATATTTTTGACAAAATAAAGAGATGTCCGATGATAGGAACAGAGATACTCGGGAGGCAGAGGTAGCCTCTAATAAGTCATTAGTCAGGGAGTACTCAGTTTTAGAGGGTCCGTCCAGATTCTGGCGGACTACAGAGGATACAAAGAGGGGCAATGATCCCTGGAGAGTTGAGATGATGAAGGGATTGATGGAGTTACGCAGGGATTTAGCTGATTTGAGGCGAAAACATCAGAATGTACCGCCACCGCCAGTTACAGCAGCAGTGCCCCCACCTGTGGCACCAGAGGCAGTACCAGTTGCACCGGCTCCTATATAGCCAGTAGGGATTCCTAGGGAGCCTGCTGTATAGAGAGGCTGTAGAGTTATTGAGGAGGGTGGTGTATCCATGTTTAGCTTTTTAAAGCTAAACTTGCTAGAGTTTAGGGGCGACAGAGGCAGTGATCCGGTAGACTTTCTGGAAGAGGTGGAGAAGGTAGTTAGGAGACTACCTTGTTCTGAGTTGAGAGCTGTTGAGTTAGTGGGATTGCTACTGAAAGGGAAGGCGTGGACTTAGTTTTCAAGGAGGATGGAGCCCAGGCTATATGGTGAGCATCCACCATCATGGGTTGAGTTTCGGCAAGGTCTGACAGATGAGTTCATTACTGAGGGGGTGAGGACCCTTAACCTGATTCAGTTTGAGTAGTTGGAGCAGGGTAACAGATCAGTAGAGGAGTATGCAAAGGAGTTCATCAGGCTGAGTAGGTATGCTACTTACATTGTACCTACTAAGGCTGATCTGATCAGCAGGTTTAGAAGGGGTTTACATGCTACATTTCATAATACTTTATTGGCTACAGAATTTACTTCTCTGACGAAAGTTACTGATAAGGATACACAAATGGAAGAGAAGTATAAGACAGAGAGGGCAAAGAGGGATCATAAGAGAAAAGGAGGATCTCAGGTTAGGAGGGGGGAGAGCAGCTCCCAGTTTAGGCAGGTAGAGCCAGTGCCTCGATTTGATCAGTGAGCTTCATCTAGTAGTCAGAGGAGGAGAGTTCAGAGTAGGGGACCACCAGTGGTACGGTCTGCACCTGCTTATTCACAGAGTTCCTCTAGACCAGCAGCACAGATGCCTGGTGTGCCTGTTTGTGGGTTCTATGGACGGAGGCACGGAGGGGAGTGCCAGTTACAGTCAGGTGCCTATTTGAAATATGGGCAGCATGGTCACTTCATTAGCAGATGTCCATTATAGGGGCGAGCAGCAGCTATCTGCTATGATTTTTTAGCTAACGGTACAGATGAGTCAAAATATGGCCAGAGAGACTTCAGGCAGAGGAGCCCAGGCTCCCAGTGGTAGTCAGGCCCCGGCTGGTAGGGGTCAGGGCAGAGTATTTGCAGTTAATACCCAGGAGACACAGAGATCGAATAATGTGGTTACAGGTACTATTCTGATTCAGAATGAGATTGCTGATGCCTTATTTGATTCTGGTGCTACGCATTCCTTTGTGTCACCACACTTTGCACCTAAATTGAATAAGGAAAGAAAATTGTTAGATGTACCTTTAGTGATTGCCACATCGATGGGTGAGAGTGTTGATGTGGATTATTTCTATCCTGACTGTGTGATTGAGATTGATGATAATATATTGCATGCTGATTTGATTGAACTACCAGTGTTAGAGTTATCTGTTATTTTGGGTATAGATTAACTTACAAGGCATCGGGTAGTTATTGATTGTTATCAAAAGAAGGTTAGGTTTCAGCCTGAGGAGCAGCCAAAGTTTGAGTTTCAGGGTGATATACGAGAGTTCAGAGTTAATCTGGTTTTTGCTATCCAGGCTAAGAGGATGATTGGGAAAGGCTGTTCAGCCTATTTGGCTCATGTGATAGATGTGCAGAAGTCTTCTGTAGATTTTGATTAGATACCAGTGGTTCAAGAGTTTCCTGATGTATTTCCTGAGGAGTTGCCAGGATTGCCCCCAGATAGGGAGATTGAGTTTGAAATTGAGGTGCATGCAGTCACTGATCCTATATCCATTCCTCTATACAGAATGGCACCAACTGAATTGAAGGAATTGAAGGTGCAGTTACAGGAGCTATAGGTCATCAAACTAAGTAGTTCTCCATGAGGTGTACCAGTATTGTTTGTAAAGAAGAAGTATAGCTCTTTGAGGATGTGTATAGATTACAAGCAGTTGAATAAGGTGACAATGAAGAACAAGTATCCATTGCCACAGATAGATGACTTGTTTGATCAGCTACAGGGTACTAGCCATTTTTCAAAGATTGATCTGAGGTCTGGGTATCAATAGTTGAAGATTAAGAAGGGTGATGTACCTAAGACTACTTTCAGGACCCGATATGGGCATTATGAGTTTTTGGAGTTGCAATTCGGGTTGACCAATGCATTGGTTGCATTTATAGATCTGATGAACAGGGTGTTCAGATCATTTTTGGATAAGTTTGTCATTGTATTTATTGATGACATTCTTATCTATTCTAGGAGTGAGGAAGAGCATGTGGAGCATCTAAGGATTGTATTGCAGACACTTCGAGAGCATCAACTGTATGCTAAGCTATCTAAATGCCAGTTCTGGCTAACCGAAGTGTATTTCCTTGGGCATGTGATATGCAAGGATGGTATTAAGGTGGATCCTCAGAAGATTGAAGCAGTTGTGAATTGGCCTCAGCCTACCAATGTTTTTGAGGTTCACAGTTTTCTGGATATGGCAGGGTATTACAGGAGGTTTGTAAAGGATTTCTCCAGGATTGCAGCTCCATTGACTAGGTTGATGTAGAAACAGGAGCGTTATTTGTGGACTGATGAGTGTGAGTGCAGTTTTTAGATTTTGAAGTCTTGCCTCATCAGTGCTCTAGTGTTAGCATTGCCATTAGAAGGGGAGAAATTCATTGTGTATTGTGATGCTTCTTGGATCGGATTGGGGTGTGTACTGAGGTAGAACAGGAGGGTGATTGCTTATTCTTCTCGTCAGTTAAAGAAGCATGAAGTGAATTATCCGACACATGATCTAGAGATGGCAGTTGTGGTATTTGCATTGAAGATTTGGAGGCACTATTTGTATGGATCAAAATGTGAGATATATATTGATTATAAGAGTTTATAGTATATATTTCAGCAGAAGGATCTGAATCTTTGGCAGCGTAGATGGGTAGAGCTACTTAAGGATTATGACTGTGAGATCCTTTATCATCCGGGTAAGGCCAATGTAGTGGCTGATGCACTGAGCAGGAAGTCCATGGGTAGTCTAGCTCATATCATGGTTGGTAGGAGACCCTTGATCCGAGAGATGAGGGATTTAGCAGATATGGGTGTGGAGTTGGATTTGGGATCCCAAGATCGTAACCAGGCTCTGATAGCCCAATTCCAGTGAAGTCACTGTTGCTTAATGATATTAAAGTGGCTCAGGATAGAGATCCTTATTTACTGAAGCTTAAGGGAGATGTGCAGAGTGGCAAAATGATAGAGTTTACTGTGGAGGATGGTGTACTGAAGTGTGGGAAGCGTATATGTGTACCTGACATGGATGGGCTACGGGTTTGAAATATGAGAGAGGCTCATTACTTAACATATAGTATACATCCAGGGATTACCAAGATGTATCATGATCTGAGAGATGTATATTGGTGGCCTGGTATGAAGAGAGATGTGTCTCAGTTTGTTTCCAAATACTTAGCTTGTCAGCAGGTTAAGTTTGAGCATCAGACTTGCTTCAGGAGATTGAGTTGCCAGAGTAGAAATGAGAGCAGGTTACTATGGATTTTGTAGTGGGTCTACCGAGGACTACGAGGGGTTAAGACTCCATATGGGTGATTGTAGATCGGTTGACAAAATCTGCTCATTTTCTGGAGGTTAAGACTAGTTATACAGCAGCTCAGTATGCACAGTTGTATGTGGATAAGATTGTGCGACTTCATGGAGTTCCTTTGACGATCATTTCAGACAGAGGTACACAGTTCACCTCCCGATTTTGGTAGAAATTTCAGGAGGCTATGGTACCTAGTTACGGTTCAGTACTGCTTTTTCATTCTCAGACTAATGGGCAGTCGGAAAGGACAATCCAAACTTTGGAGGATATGCTTTGGTTGTGTGTTCTGGATTTCAAAGGTAACTGGGATTACTATCTGCCATTGATAGAGTTTTCTTATAACAACATTTTTCACTCTTCTATTGGTATGGCTCCATTTGTAGCACTATATGGTAGGAAATGTAGATCTCCAGTATATTAGGTGGAGCCAGGAGAGAAGCAACTTGAGGGGCCAGAGTTGATCAGAGAGACCATAGAAAAGGTGCCTATGATTAGAGATCGGATGAAGACTGCCTTCAGTAGGCAGAAGAGCTATGCCGATCCGAAGAGGAAAGATGTACATTTTGTAGTTGGTGATCATGTCTTCCTTAAGATCTCACCGATGAGGGGTATTATGAGATTTGGGAAGAGAAAAAAGTTGTCACCAAGGTTTATAGGCCTATTTGAGATTCTTGAGAAGATAGGTAACGTGGCCTATAGATTATCTCTTTCACCCAATATGAGCCATGTACATCCGTTTTCCACATCTCGATGCTACGAAAATTTGTGTCTGATCCATCACATATATTGGAGATAAACGATGTGGGGCTCAATGAGGACTTGTCGTATGAGGAGCTTCCAATGGAGATAGTTGATCGACAAGTCAGACAACTACGAAATAAGGAGATCCCTATGGTTAAGGTGCTTTGGAGAAATCAGTTGATGGATGAGTACACTTGGGAGAGCGAGCAAGAGGTGAGAGGCAGATATTCATTCCTGTTCTAGCAGTAAGGTATGTATTTTATTTAAATTCGAGGACGAATTTATTTGAAGGGGGTAGAATGTAATACCCTAGAAAGTCATAACTCATATGCATGATTTAATTCTCAGTATGTAGTTTAAAGGCATTGAAATGATGGGAAATAATTTTAGAGACACAGTTAGAAAGCAAACTAATTACTTTTCCGAAAATCGGCGGTGTTGGGAACACTGCCGAGAAATTAGCAGTCCGGTCAACAGAAGAATTTCTGAATCTGACCAGGGGGTAAAAGATCACCTTAATGCATGTGTAATTTTGGTAAAAAGAAAGAAGTGAAAAATAATTAGGAACACTGAAAAAGTAACCAATGGCAAAATTGTAAATAAATAGAACTTTAAGGTGAATAGTGGA
>CANXYC010308628.1:0-21767 GCA_948193065.1 Aleurites moluccanus | reverse complement strand
TCGCGGGGTGGATGCTTTCGCTATCTCCCAACATACTCAAAGAGAGTTGTCGGATCAATGCTACTCGCTATCCAAAGTTTGCATTTCGTAACTGGTGATGTAGTGATGCATGAAAATCAAGGTTAAACTCAAAGCCAAGTAAAAAAGTCATTTTTGAAAAGATTTTCAACCAATTGATAGTCCTCTTTAACTTTTGAAAAAAAGTAAGTCCCCAGTGGAGTCGTTAGCTGTGAGGCCTCGCCCGAGCGCCGCCACATCCGGGCTCGCCCCGCTCTTTTCCGAAGGAAGAAGAGAGGGCATTTGGGGCATCGGAGTGCTCATATAGGGGCAATTGCTCACGGAGGAGACGAGCTTAGCACCTTTTATCTGAAAACGATTTTGATGTTTTGAAGTCGCCACCTTAAGTTATTTTTGTTAGGAAAATTTAAGGAAAAAACCCATTTTGACTCCAATTTTATCCCAAAGGAAAAAGTGCACTAGTCCTTGAAACCAAAGAGGATTCGGGGACTAGGTTTTCGGTTGAACTTGGCTTTCAATTTTAACCTTGATTTAAAATTATTTTCATAAACAATTAAAGAATGATATATAAGATGCATGAGCAAGTAATTGAATGGATGAACAATATAATCAAGTAAAGCAATTAAAAGAAAGGAGATAGTTTTTGTCGTTTTTTGGATTTAAAGCTTTCATACAGCTTGCCTGCGTATCCCGTCGAATGGGAATCAAAACCCACGCAGTTCTTCCTTCTCGCGAATGAGGGTTGATTTTATGCTCAATTTATCATGTTTTGATTCTTTCTTTTAATGCTTTACCAAAATAAAGTGGATGAGTTAGAAAACATACCTTTGCCCTAGCTTCTAGGGATGCTGGCGGGCGGAGTGCTCTTCCCGAGTGGAGTTCCACCTTGGATCGGATGGCGCCTCGAGGCGATGAGTCGGGATGCCTTCTTAGCTCTTAAGAAAGCGAATCGGCGGAGGGACCTTGCTTCGAGGAAAGATTAAACTGAGAGGCTCAATACTCCCCTAATAGCAACTCTTTTAAATCGAAAGAGAGCTAAAGAAGAAGAAAATATCACTTAGAGAGGAAAAAAGATGAAATCTAGTGACGAAAACGATTTCTTGGTCTTTTTTCCTTGCCTTTTGCGAGTCTGGATGTGTTTCTATGTGTCACCGTGTGTTTTTGTCTGTTTGGAAGGTGGGGGGAGGCTCTCTATTTATAATAGGAGCTTAAGAGGTCGAATCCCATCATTTTTCGATGTGGGATTCGGAAGAAATCAAGTGCAGAACGTCGCTGCCGCCGGCAAGAAGAGTTGTTGCCGCCAGAAGGGGGTGGCGGCGCCGCCATAGTGCCTTGGCGGCACAAGGTATGAAGGAGGGTGGCACCATAGCAGGACATTCCTGGGCTTGGCAGCTGCCACCCAGAGGGGGTGGCGGCGCCGCCACACCCCTCTGGCGGCAATGCCAAGCCTGGAGGGTGGCACCTGCGCTCTAGCTTCATTCTGAGGCCGTTCTGAGTCTCTCCGAACGCGGGTTTGGTTCCGGGGAATGCCGTTCGGGTTGATGCGAGTCCGAGGGTGCAAAAAATGAGTGTTCACACCCGTGGCAGTTTCCTTTTTATGGCTTTTTCATCAAATCCCACATCGGGAAATGATGAAATTTGACTCCTAGTTTTCTATTATAAATAGAGAGCCTTCTCCACCAAGCAAAAGATATGGAAAATCATCTAGTTTGAGATTTCACTATTTGATTTCACTCTCTTCTCCTTCATATACCTATTCTTTCTTATTTCTTTAGCTCTTTTTGAGTTTAAAGGACTTTCTAGGGTGTGGAGCCCATTTTATTTAGTTTCTCTTTGAGCCAAAGAATGACCAAATTTGAGGCGTGTGGAGTCTCAAAATATATTTAACATCAAGTCACTCTGTCCATTTGTTTTCTTTTCTTTTGAATTATCAAGTAAAAGGTAGTTTGACCATCTCCTTGTGCTTCGATCTATTCAAGGTGGAACTCCGATCCGGAAGAGCACTCCGTCCACCACCTCCCCAAAGATCAAGACTAAAGGTACTAACTCATAAACTCCTTCTTCTTTTCTTATTTTGATAAAGCATCAAAATAAACAACTCATTTTTTACCTTTATTTAGTTTGATAGAGAATCAAAATAAAGAACCAAAATATGATAAATTGGGTATAAAATCAACCCTCCTTCGCAAAAAGGAAGAACTGCGTGGGTTTTGATTCCCATTCAACGGGATACACAGGCAAGCTGTATAAAAGCTTCAAATCCAAAAATGTTAAAAAAAAAACCCATATTCTCCTTTGTTTATTCGATTCTTATTTTGTACACTGGATGTATTTTCTTTATTGTAGCTTAGATTTTTGGGGAATGTGTGATCAACTTATAACCCATAAGGGCTAGAGTTGATATCCCCTATTTTGGGTTGTTAAATTGTAATAATTTACTTTATCGCTCTCTTTTATTGCTTTATTTCTTTGTGTATTCATCTTATATGTCATTTCATTTGTATATGTCATTCTTTAAATTGTTCATCAAAACATTTTAAATTAAGGTTAAAATTAGAAGCCAAGTTTAACCGAAAATTTAGTCTCCGAATCCTCTTTGGTTTTCAAAGACTATTGCACTTTTTTCCTTTGGGATAAAATTGGAGTCAAAATGGGTATTTACCATAAATTTTTCTAACAAAAATAACTTAAGGTGGCGACTTCAAAACTCAAAATCATCTTCAAAAGGTGCTAGGGTTATCTCAATCTGTGAGAAATCGTCCCTAATGAGCATTTCTGATTCCATTTTAGTAGATTGGATGCGGTGCTCGGGCAAGGCGTTACAGCTGGTGACTCCATTAGGGACAAACTTTTTCAAAAGTTAAAGAGGACTACCAATTGGTTGAAAATCTTTTTTCAAAAATGACTTTTTACTTGGCTTTTAGTTTAACTTTGATTTTCATGCATCACTACATAACCAGTTACAAAGTTTAACCTTTGGATAACAAGTAATATTGATTTGAAAACTCTCTTTGAGTATGTTGGGGATAGCGAAAACATCTACCTCGTAACGAATCTTCAATCTTTTTGAAGTGTAATGAGCAGTCATATTGTTGGACCCACGCGAAACTCTTTGTTTCACATGTGGTTAGGTATATCACTATTCTAGTGTGATGGGTACCCTTAATCTAAGCCACCCAGCCTTCATGTAATGAATCTAGAACTCAGACTCTAGGTTTTGTACACCCAAAATAATTTAAGCCATGATCATGAACTAGTTTTTAACCATGCACTCATGATTCATAAAACATGCATTCCACAAGCTGCTAGAACTGCCAACCATCGGGCCATTTTGTTGTCAAGAACCGACCTCTCCATAAGGAATTTCAAGGGGCTCTTTGTGCGAATCTACAGCATTTTGAGCGAGCATCGCCCCCATGTCCTCTTTGGTTATAGAGAGATATAACAGCAAGGGTTTACCAGGCCTTGGTGGTTGTAGCACATGAGGGTTTAGCAAGTATTGTTTGATTCTTTCCAAAGCTTACTGACATTCATCATTCCACTCTTTGGAAGCCCCATTCTTCAACAATTTAAAGATGGATCCACAAACATCAGTCAACTGAGAGATGAACCTACTAATGTACTACAATCGTTTTAAGAATCCCCTGATCTCTTTTTCAGTCTTTGAAGCTGGCATCTCTAAAATGGCTCTTGATTTGGCTGGCTCTAATTTTATCCCTTTCTTACTCACCATATGTCCCAAGAACAAACCTGAGGACATACTAAAAACACACCTAGCCGGATTCAGTTTCAAGTTGTACTGTCTCAACCTAAGAAAGAAACGCCTTAATGCATTTATGTGTCCTTCTACCATTTTGGATTTTATCACCATGTCATTAATATATACTTCCACATCCTTGTGAATCATGTCATGAAAGATGGTTGTGGCCATTCTTTGATATGTTGCCCCAGCATTTTTCAACCTAAAAGGCATGACCTTGTAGTAGTATGTGCCCCATTCTGTCACAAAAGCTGTCTTTTCCTTATCAGGTGGATAGACTTGTATCTGATTATAACCCGCATATAAATTAGTCAAGGAGACTACCTCAAATCCGGCCATACGGTCCACCAGTAAGTCTATATGAGGTAAAGGAAAATCATCTTTTGGACAGGCTTTGTTCAAATCCCTGTAATCGACACACATCCTTACTTTTCCATCCTTTTTGGGCACATACACTATGTTGGCTAGCCATAAAGGGTAAGTGATAGGTTCAATGAAATCATTCTTCAATAACTTAGCAACTTCTTCTTTGATTTTGAGAGACCATTCTATCTTCATCCTTTGTGGCTTTTGTTTTACGGGCTTTACATCTTCATAGGTTGGAATCTTGTGGACCGCTATGCTTGGATCGATACCTGTCATGTCTTCTGGTTCCCAAGCGAAACAGTTTAAAAATTCTTGAACTATTTTGAATAAAGAAGCTTTATCATAAAATGATGATGCAATGAACGTGACTTTCAGTTTATCGTTTGTGCCAAGATTAATTGATTCTTTATTTTGTTCTTTTATTTTATTTATTTCTTTTTCTTTTGATGTCTCATTTAAATTGAATTCATCAAAAGGGAAGGAAGACTCAGAGAGATAAGAGGAAAACTGGAAACTTTTATTACCAACAAAAGTTTTGTCCTTGCGGACTATATTAAAATTGAAAGAAGGACTAGAGAGATCCTTTTCTGACTCTACAGAAGAAAAAGAAAAAACTGACTCAACAGACTCTGACTCTGTCTATGCTTCGTACTCGAATTCTGAATCGGACTCGACTGGGAAGGAAAGTGTTTCATTGAGGTTGGGAAGCTTCTTAATGTGCCAGTTGTCTGGTGCAACCAAGGTAGGATGGATGAGCTTGGCGGGGTTTGTTTCTACTTCACTTCCAATCATGAGGACTTGCTTAAAGAGAGTAGCCTCCATGTTTTTCTCCCAATCTTGCTCTAGAAAGTAGATGGGCTCGCAATCCTCCAAATTGATCCTGACATCAAAGAAAATTTCAAAACCTGGAATTAACTTCTTAGTTATAGGGCAATACCATAGTTCAGCAAAGCCACAAAAAGAAAATCTTCCCCTTCTTTTACAAATACCCATTCAAGGTTCTGAAATAAGGGCGCATTTACCAATCAAAAGCCTCACCTCTCCTCTTAACCTAGGCTTTCTTTTTGGCTCTCATCTCAACCTTCTCCAAATCCTCTTCGGTAGGCTTGTAACTGAGTCCAAAAGGTGGGTTGGCTACTGGATATTCCTTGAAAGAGGTTATCCCCTGCTGATTCTTCCCTAGACCTAAACCTAATAAAGTCTAGGTTGTACCTTAAACTAGATAAAAGTCAACCTAATCTTTTTGTTCCAATCATGATCCCACCATTACCTTAGGGCTTATAAACTTTAAGTCCTATAAACTTTTACCCTTTACCTTAAGACTTAGAAACCTTGAGTCCTAAACCTCAAGCCCTAAGTATAGATGGACCTAAACCCTTATGCCCTAAATAGAGATGGACTTGAACCCTTAAGCCCTAAATAGAGATGGACTTGAATCCTTAAGCCCTAAACAGAGATGGACTTGAACCCTTAATCCCTAAATAGAGATGGAATTGAATCCTTAAGCCCTAAACAGAGATGGACTTGTACCCTTTTGCCCTAAAACAAAAATGACCTTCACTTAAAACCTAAACAGAGATGGCCCTTACCTCCACGCAAGAAAAAAAGTCACTAAGCTGTTACATTGCCCACAAGTAGTGAACCTGACCCACTAAACCATTCTAAACCACAGATCCAACCCAAACAGTGAAACCGATCCACTAAACATTTACCAAACCTAACTTGTGCCAATGAATCAGACCTGTGTCCATAAAATCGAACATATGTCCAAAATAAAGAACCTAACCCAAAAACACTCGTAAAGCAGAATCCTAAAGCAGTCAAACCAACCCACTATTCCTTTTACCCTTACCAGTCATACCAATCCATCATCCCATTTACCAAAATAGTGAAACTGACCTGCTAGTTCACTAAGTAAATCAACCAAGACTGACTTGTTAAACATAAAACTATGTTGAACCTATACCAAAATCAGTCCATGAATTTGACTCATCACATTATGAGTTCTACATAGTCATTCATCTATCTGTAAATACAACCTATCTGTCATTATGCATAATAAACCTGTACGTTTGTTCTACCAATAACGCATAAGCTGACCTTTTCCTTTTCCTTTTATGCAAGGTACCCATGACTAAAGAAACTGATCCTAAGGCCATGACCACACTTTTCACTACTCTCCTCAAGAAGCAGGAAGAAAATTTTCAAGTTGTCCTCAAGTCTACCTTAGATGCTCAACAAGCCCACTTTGATAAAATATTGATCGCTCAGCAGACCAGCTTTAATAATACCATAACCGCTAAACAAGCTAGCTTTTTAAATGCAATAGACTATGTGGCCAATACCCTAAAATTCCAACATCATACCATTATTGGTGAGATAAGGGAGGTTATGAATCAGAATCAAGCCAACCCTATTCAATTGAGCCCATTAACAAACACAAACAATACCCCATTTGTTTCTTTGAATCCTTTTCAAGAAAGCAAAATTCTTACCTATACATTGATGGAAAAGTCCAAAAGGTATAACACCATTATGCTTGAGCAAAATCGCCTAGTAAAGAAGAGGGGCAAACAAAATGACACTCCCACTTCTAAAGGTGTTATACAGATAAGCAAAGGAATAGCTACCTTTAAATTGGAGAAAATAAAATTTACTGATTTAGGTAAGCCTTTGAGCTTAATCTACAAGGAAGCATTGGAAGCCAAGTTGGTCACACCTTTAGAGCCAAGACCACCTCCAAAACCTTTACCCAAAAGCTAGACCATGAATGAATACTGTGAATATCACCAAGGCCATGAGCATAAAACTGATATGTGCAAAAAACTTGAGGCACAGGATCCAGGACCTCATTGAAGATGGGAACATCCTTCCCCTTACCTAGCTAGAATCCAATATTCCCACTAATCTTCGGATTGTCCCAAAAGTAGAAGCAAACCCTACAAAACTTGCTTCAACCACTCTTTCCCTACCTCATATTGGTACTATGTAAGATAGCTTGCCTTGATGAAGCTGAGCAGAGTCATCCGAGTCTGAGTCATTCGAGTCTGAGTCATTCGAGTTGTCCGAGTTGCTAGTTTTCCTTCTTGGTTCTGAGTCTGTAAAAGACCTTATCGATTTTTCTTTTAACTTTGATGTAACCTATGATGATGGGACCTTTTGCTCATAATAAAATGTTTGCCTTTTCTTCTTATATTCCTTTGTTAGACTTTTCTTCAAAATGAGACATAAAAAAAAAGAATCAATTAATCTTGGCACAAAAAATGATCCAAAATTCATGTCATGGCTCGTTGTCTCAAAAGATCATAGAATTCAAAGACTTGCTTTCCATGGGAGCCTAATGATATAACAGAAATTGATCCAAGCATTGCAGTTCCAACTTAAGAGCATGTAAAGCCTGTTAAGCAGAAATTGAGAAGGAAAAAGTTGCTAAAGAACAAGTTCATTGAATCAATCATGGGGAGGTGGCTCACACTTTTTAGAAAAAAGTAGTTAATCTATTTCAAAAGAAAAAGATCTGGCACCATAAGTGTCACGACCCCTTTTGGATCGCGATGGTCCTAGGACACGGGTAGACTTAAGGTCACCGGAAACCCGTAGAACCCATGAACAATCCATTTATCAATCATACATTCTTAACTCATTCATTAATATTGAAATTCTATTTATTACTTATAAATTTTACAGAAAATTTGCCAGAGTTCCCTTTGTAATTTTAACCTTATTCCCGATCCAAAACTAGATCTTTCATAAATTACACAGTCTGCACTAAAAATTATTTTTTTTACACTCCCAATAATTTGCCATCCTTATACCCTCAACTTCACAGTTCAACAAACATACATAGCATTTCTAAATCTCTTTTAAAACATATAAATATTATTTTAGTATTTTCAGTATCACTGTCTCTATCACTTCACTATCATTGTCATTATCAATCATTAAACATTACACATTACACTTTTTTTTGCCACTAAAATTTCAATTATTTTAATGTTCATACATCATTATAGTACTCAATCATCTAATTATACACAGTACTATGGAGCTCTATGAGTTGACACTTATAACCTTTAGAGAATAATATTCTACCTTGATGTACTTGACATTCCAAGTCAGAAAAGAAATTGACTTGGAATCATCTTCCTCTATCTCATTCTTGTAAAAATTATAAACCACTATTTGGTGAGTATAAAAATACTCAGTGAGCATGTATACATTATTAAATATGAGATATAAGCATATGATAATAAAAGATATCAATGTTAAGCAACAAGATATAAGTTTGGAATCAATGAACAGGTAAACAATACTCGTATCATGTAGATAAGATAGATAAAGGGCCAGAATACGTATAATCTCATATCATGTACATAAGGCTGATTAGGCCCTATGGTTAGGACAGTTAACCCTTTCCAGCTAGGGTATCATGTATAGTCAATATGCATATTGCCGACGGTATGTACCCACTACTCCGTCGGTGAGGCAACTCTGTCAAATCTTATATAAATAGGTCAATGGAAATCAATAACAATATCTAGTATTCATTAGGAACATTATGGTACAATGGCTTTCGATCGATACATATGGGTTTACTTGTCAATTAGTACATAAAAGGAATTTCAATATCAATAGCAATCAATGAATATGGATAAATTTCAATCTTTAGGAAGATCAAAGAATGATCAATAATAACAAGTGGCATTTAATCAAGAAGAAAAAATATTTATTGGTTCAACATATCATAGCATGAATATGATGTATACATTACTCACCTTAGCTTATAACTTGAACATTTCCCTTTTCCTTTATCATAGATTATTTGTCTTATCTCTTATGGTACCCATCACGTCTCTTATTCATTCTTAACTCTATATATCCAATTAATTTTCATTTAGATACTATTTAACATAAACTTACATTACTTATACTTATATTAAAGAAAATTCCTCAAATTTTCAAGTTACTAGGGTTTTTCTGTGCAAAATTATTTACTGGCAGTCTGTGTTCCATTATACATATCTCTTTCTACAATTATCCAATTGCTTCAATTCTTATTCCTAATTAAACTTAAAATATAAGGTTCTAACATATCCAAATTTCACATTAAACTCATTACTACACAATTTATGGTGTTAATTTAAACTTAAACTTTACAACCAGTCCTGAAACCTGCATTCTGCCTATAAATCTTATTCTGGCAGATACTGTTCTTTTTCTAATAACTCAATCAACACTTAACTAATTACTATAATTCCTTTCCTATTGGAAGTAGACACATAAAATTAGAACATATCCAAATTTCAGAATTTTTAGATTATTGAATAATTATTAGTGAATTTTCAAATTTAAATTACTGCCCTGAAACCTTTATCCAGACATACCCTGTTTCCATGCCTATAATTAATTCTGTACTAATCCAATTACAAAAACATTTTATAGTAATTTATATAAAATATAAATTAATATCTTTCATGTTTAACACTTAATCTAATTCAAACTTTAAGATCCTTATCTTAATAGAATTCTATAACCTATATTCTGTTAAACAGTCATTCCGGGCAGATTACACTTATGACCAAATATCTCATAAACCACAAATCCAATTAAAAAAAACCTTTTACAAGATTATATATAAGACATAAATGAACACTTTTCATGTGAACACTTCTTCTAATTCTGTCTTTATCAGTCTGCATAATAAAAATACAGTAACATTTTCTAGAAAATCTAATTCCAAGTCAGTCACAGTTTTTACTCAATAACTCTTTCCTCACTTCAAATTTTTCAAATTTCTTTTATAGATATTTATCTAATATTTTTATCTACAACTTTTATGTTTTAACCATCCTCAAATTCAGTTAGTAAAATTTTGGAATATTAACCATAAATTACTACCTCAAATCAGATTTCAGAAACTATATAAACCCTAGCTCATTTTTTACATTTTTAACTTAATTACCTCAATTATTTGCCAAATCAAACCTTAGAAATCTTAAATACAATTAAAATGGTAAGTTTATAATCATTACCTTGATTTAAAACACTTGAATTGCCCTCTTCTTTTGCTCCTCCAAAAGCTTTAACATAACTTTTTTCTATCCTATTTTCTTTATAAAGCTTCTTCCTTCTTCAATATCCTATCTATTTTTGGTTGATTCTTTGGAAAGGTTGGAAAACTTATTTCTATAGTAGTTTCCTTCTCTATGGTTCGTCCACCCTTTTCCATTTCCTATTTCCATTCTCTTCTTATATGCACAAAGCCAAACTAAAATAAAAATGAAGACAAAAATAGAATTTTCTAGAATTTTGGTGATTTGTCACCTATTCAATTAATTAATAAATCAATTAATAATTTTCTATGAAAAAAAATTCATCCCTTCACCATCATGGCCGACCACCTAGCTCCATTTCTAGAAAGGGTAGATTCTACAACTTTGTTTAATTGCACTTTGGCCCAAAATTTTTCTTATTTGTATTTTTGACCCCAAAATATTTTGTAATTTATTCTGTCTATTCTATTTAGATTCAACCTCAAGTGTGGGGAGTGAAATACCTTATTTTAAGTTGTTCTATTATTTAAAAATAGTTATGGGTCATTTCTGGATCCCAAACAGTGGATTTCCAAAATTGTCCCCAAAGTTGCCATTATTTATAATTTTACCATTACTCTTATTTTCAGTATTCCAAAATATTTTTCAACTCTTTCTTTTCACCATAATTTCACATAAAATTAACTAACTTAATCTCCCCAGGTTCGAGTCTAAATTTTTAAATTATCTAGACTGCTATTTTTCCGGCAGTGTAATTAACACCGGTACTTTCCGAGACAGTACCTCAAAAGTGGCCCGATTGTGGCTCAAAATTTTTTGAATATTACTCTCTATCATTCTTTGTATATTTTCATAATCGATTGAGCCTATTCATATTTCAATTAATATTATATCCGTTACTATAACTCAATATATACATATTGTCTTCTGTACTTCCTCACTATCCATTATTTTATCTGCTGGGGTATTACAATAGGTCTCCACCTTATTAAACAAACAGGGGTTGTTCAAGTAGAAAACAAGACTCTCAAGACCATTTGCAAAAGATGATCACTGATAAAAGGAATTGGCAAGAACATCTTCCATATACATTATATTAGATCTCCATTCGCATTCAGACTGAGGGCAACCCCCTATTCCTTAATGGGATGGAAGCAGTTCTTCCAAATTGAGGTGTAAATCGATCTACTAGGGTTATGCATAAAAGCCAGCTAGATGAAATAGAATGGAAGGTATTATGATCAACTAGACAAGAAAAGAATGGAAAATGCCTTGTATCAGAGACTTGTTAGACATTTCAACAAAAGGGTGACCAACAGAGGGTTAGAAGAAGGAAACTTGGTCCTGAAGGGAATCTAAGCTCCATTTCATGATCCAAGGGG
Organism: Aleurites moluccanus; assembly: GCA_948193065.1. Taxonomy (NCBI): domain Eukaryota; kingdom Viridiplantae; phylum Streptophyta; class Magnoliopsida; order Malpighiales; family Euphorbiaceae; genus Aleurites; species Aleurites moluccanus. The sequence continues at coordinate 10,188 of CANXYC010308628.1, read as the reverse complement.
AAATTCTGACCTAACCGGGTTGGTCTATATATGCTAAAAAAAATTTTGTCTAGCGAAGGTGCCATATTCGTGGACCTGGATGGAAATCAGTTCTCAAAACCATGCAGCCTAGATTAACTCAAAAGATATTTTGTGTAAGGCAATGATTTATGTAAATAGAACTACGAGGACCTGATTCTCCTGAAAAAAGAATTAAGATATACAAATGTAAATGGAGATACATAGGTAACCCACTTTGGGTACGGTTCAAAACATAATAAAATTATCATTTTTGTGCTATAAAAAAAAATAAAAACAAAAAAAAGAAGCAAAAAAAAAAAAAAAAGAAAAGAAAAAGAGAAATAAATAAAATAAATGTCTCATTTTGGTTATATTTGATCTGACAAGAATACAAAAGGGATAAGCTATAAGTCATCATCCCATTCCTATCTCGTCTCAACACAAATCATGCAAGTCAAATTCCCTATCTCATTCATTCCATTCAAAAGTTAGTGTCATAAGTAAAAAAAAAGCTCCCATCTCATTTTATTGTAAAGACCAATCCAGAATCAAAATATCCAAGTCAAAATAAAAAACCTATCTAAGCCTAAGTGGACAGAAGTAAAGCAAAAAGAAAAAATCGTAGCTACAAGTCTTCATTCTCCTGGGATGGATATCTCTTTCGTCATATGAGTCATCATCAACTGGTCCCTTTCTAAGTACTTTACCAGAAGCCCTATCTATAGTCATCTTCTCTAAACCTTTGGTGTTAATAGTCTTCTTGTCTGTCTCCATCATCTTTGTCACTCTATCAGCTGATGCCTTTGTGTCATTCATAGGTATAAGCGAGTTGTCTATCTGTATACCTGCCTCTAGCTCCTTTACCAAGGTGGATTGCCTAACCTTCTCAGTAAACCAAACTAAAGTGATAAACCAAACATCATACCCCTTCAGCTTATTTGACAAACTAACTAGTCTGATAAGGCACATGGATCTCCTCCAGCCATTCATTATAGTCTGGGCTACTATATTAGTGATCAATAATGTAATGTAAGTCTAGCGGAATACCTAAAACTGACCCATTTGCATCAGAATCCTAGCACTATGATAAAGGTGGTCAATCTCATGCCTATTAAGTACACCATTTTATATCCAAAGCTCATTGTAATGAAAAGAGTCCCTCAGTTTTGCAAACAACTGTCCAAGTTGTGCAAAGCCATATATGATCCAATAAAATAATTCAAGCCCAATCCAACCTTGGCTTTCCCTGAACCAAACTGATAGGACCAATCAAACTCCATGGCTAAACCTGACCATAGCCTCTCAAAAGTAGTTTGGACCAATCTGAAGAACCAATCAACCTCGAGACTAAACCTAGCCATAGCTTCCTAAAATTAACCTTTAAGCAACAACTAACCTTAGCTTTTCAAGTTAATCTTTGAACCAATACTGGTCATGGCATCATCTTCAATCCAACATACTCTGTCAAAACTGAATGTGGCTTCAAAACCTTACCTCTCCATGGTCACTACCTAACAAATTGCTAACTCCCTTTCAAACCTTAATGACCACCAAAATGATCTAAGTCATCATTCCTTAAAAGCGGGCCATCTCTTCGAATCACAGTCCCTAAAATTGGGTCATCTCCATAAAAACCCAAGTACAGCCCTTAGTCTAAACCCTATTCAAATCCATGATCCAAGATCAACCATAGTCTCAACCATTGATCCAAGATCAAGTCCTAAACTTGCCCTTTGATCTAAGATCAAAGCATATTCAAATCCATGATATCAGATTAGCCAAAATCTCGCCGTTTAATCAAACCTAATTCAACCTTTGATTCAAGATCAAAGCCCTTAGTCTCACTTTCAAAGACCGACAAAATGACCAAGTCACTCCTTTTCCCAAGTCACTTTCCTTTAAAAAGTTGGGCATCCTACTAAAATTTCAATCATCAATTTGACATTTCTCATAAATTGTCACCTTACAATGCATATCAACCTGTCACTGATTCAAGGTATAAAATTTGTCAAAACATGCATTAGAAATAGGATGCACATGTAAAACTCAAAGTCTCGATTAGTGTCAATTAAAGCTCAATGAACCCTCAAAGGGTAATTGCATTTTCCAACCTAGAACAAAATTAGGTTGGCTTTTTTTTTTTAAAAAAAATCGATTGTCTAAAGATAGCTTAAGTTTTCACTTCTAGCCTAGCATATAGTTAGGACATTGCATCTCATTAAATTTTTTCCGATTTAAGGCATTCTAAATTGCATTATTTTCTCAGACTTTGGAAAATCTCTTAAGCCATGTATCATTTCTTTTAACTCAAAAGTTCATAAGTCATATATCATTAAAGTCTCACTCATTTAATTTTGAACTTGAAAAAATAAAAATCATTTAAGTCGAAGCAACCCTTGGCAAATTAAAAATCATTTTAGGCCCAAGTAGCCCTTGCCAAACAAAAATCATTTAAGCCTAAGCAACCCTTGGTAAATAAAAACCAGTTAAGCCCAAGTAGCCCTTGGCAAATATAAATCATTTTAAGTCTAAGTATCCCTTGGCAAACAAAAATCATTTAAGTCCAAGCAACCTTGGCAAAATATAAATCATTTTAAGCCCAAGCAACCCTTGGCGAAATCAAAATCTATTTTTCACCTGATTTTATTCTGAAAAATGTTTGAAATCAAAATTTATTTTCCACCCGATTTCATTATGAAAAATGTTTGAAATCAAAATCTATTTTCCACCTAATTTCATTCTAAAAAATGTACGAAATCAAAATCTATTTTCCATCTAATTTCATTCTGAAAATGTCTGAAATCAAAATCTATTTTCTACCCGATTTCATTCTGAAAGATGTATGAAATCAAAATCTATTTTTCACCTGATTTCATTCTGAAAAATATCTGAAATCAAAATATATTTTCCACCTGATTTCATTATGAAAGATGTCTGAAATCAAAATTTATTTTCCCCCCGATTTCATCCTGAAAGATGTTTGAAATTAAAATATATTTTCCACCCAAAATGTTTGAAATCAAAATCCATCTTCCACTCAATATTATTATGAAACATGTTAGAAATTTCTTTTTACCTAACTTCACTTTGAAAGATGCTTGAAGCCAAAACTCTTGAGCATTCATCCTATGTGCTTAACATAGCATCGACGTCAACTTTCACCCTGTATGCTTAGCATAGCACTAATATCATCTTTAGGACAATATTCTTATCATCCTAGCACAGAGTTAGGATCCCTCATTCTGAGACCTATAGCAGAGTTAGGGATCTCATTTCTAAAGTTAACCATCCTAGGACATCCTTAGGATTTATCTTCTCCAACATTTAGCAACTATCCTAAGGCATCTTTAGGACCTCTCTGTTCAAAATCTATTACAAATTAGGTTCCTCTTGTAGAATAATCTGTCTTGGGTCATCCTTGGGTTTCACATCTTAAACCTAGCACAATTTATGAATATCCTCCCTAATGGTAGCCTTAGGAGCTTTTCAAACCATCATAAAGTTAGCTTTAGGATCTTTCCAGATGATCCTAAGGGTAGCTATAGGATCTCATCAAACTTTTCTAAGGGTAGCCTTAGAAGCTTATCAGACCATCCTAAGGATAGCTTTAGCAGCTTTTTAGACCATCCTAAGGGTAGCTTTAGGATCTTTTCAAATCATCCTAAGAGTAGCTTTAGGATCTTTTCAAATCATCCTAAGAGTAGCTTTAGGATCTTTTCAAACTTTTCTAAGGGTAGCCTTTAAAAGCTTTTCAGACCATCCTAAGGGTAGCTTTAGGAGCTTTTCAGACCATCCTAAGGGTAGCTTTAGGATCTCATCAAACTTTCTAAGGGTAGCCTTAGAAGCTTTTTACACCATCCTAAAGGTAGCTTTAGGATATTTTTCGACCTTCCTAGAGGCAGCCTTAAGAGCACCTCTTCGTACCCTCCTAGGATAGCCTTACGATATCTTTACCTTATCATGGTAGCCTGTGTCCACTATCATCATGATTACTTTTCTAGAAAATCAACCATACTGAGGGGCAGCTATGAACACTAATTTTTTACATCCCTCAGACTTGTGCCAAGCCGAATGACACTAATCAGAGCTTGAACCATTCATAGACGGACTAAGAAAATATCAGAAATGGGTACGAGCCCTTGCTGCCACTATAAAGGGGAAGCATTGTCGCTCCCTTAGGGGGTGCTGCTGCCCTACATTGAGGGCAATAACTTGTCTGCCATCATGGCTGCCGCCCCCTTGAAGCCCCTATGCTGCCCTCCCTAGGTGGCGGCACCACTACCCCCTTCGGGTGGCAATTCTCCTTCATGCCTGTGGAAGTTTCCTTTTTATAGCTTTTTCATCAAATCCCACATCGAGAAATGATAAAATTGGACCCCCAGCTCTCTATTATAAATAGAGAGCCTTATCCACCAAGCAAAAGACACGAAAAATCATCTAGTTTGAGTTTTCACTATTTGATTTCACTCTCTTCTCCCTCATATACCTATTCTTTCTTATTTCTTTAACTCTCTTTGAGTTTAAAGGACTTTCTAAGGCGTATGGAGCCCATTTTCTTTAGTTTATCTTTGAGCTAAAAAAGGATCAAATTCGAGGCGTGTGGAGCCTCAAAATTTATTTAACATGAAGTCACTTTGTATGTTTATTTTATTTTCTTTTGAACTGTCAGGTAAAAGGCAGTTCGACCATCTCCTCATGCTTCGATTGATTCAAGGTGGAATTTCGATTCGGAAGAGTACTTTGTCTACCGCCTCCCAAAAGATCAAGACAAAAGGTACCAGCTCATAAACTCCTTCTTCTTTTCTTATTTTGATAGAGCATCAAAATAAACAACTCATCTTTTACCTTTCTTTAGTTTGATAGAGAATCAAAATAAAGAACCAAAACATGATAAATTGGGCATAAAATCAACCATCCTTCCCAATAAGGAAGAACTGCGTGGGTTTTTTATTCCCATTCAATGGGATACGTAGGCAAGCTGTATAAAAACTTCAAATTCCAAAATGTTAAAAAAAAAAATAAAATTCTCCTTTGTTTATTTAATTCTTATTTTGCACACTGGATGTATTCTCTTTATTATATCTTAGATCTTTGGGGAATGTGTGATCAACCTAGAACCCACACGGGCTAGAGTTGATATCCCCTATTTTGGGTTGTTGAATTGTAATAATTTACTTTATCGCTCTCTTTTATTGCTTTATTTTATTGCTTTATTTCTTTATGTATTCATCTTATATGTCATTTCATTTACATATGTCATTCTTTAAATTGTTCATCAAAATATTTTAAATTAATGTTAAAATTAGAAGCCAAGTTCAATCGAAAATCTAGTCCCCGAATCCTCTTTAGTTTCAAAGACCACTGCACTTTTTTCCTTTAGGATAAAATTGGAGTCAAAATGGGTTTTTACCTTAAATTTTTCTTACAAAAATAACTTAAGGTGGTGACTTCAAAACTCAAAATCATTTTCAAAAGGCGTTAGGGTCATCTCAATCCTTGAGAAATCGTCCCTAATGAGCATTTCTAATTTCATTTTAGCGGACCGAACGTAGTGCTCGGGCAAGGCCTTACAATCTTATGACATTTAAAAATATGCGAAAAAGGGGAATTTACTGAAGATCCTTAGACAAGGGTATTTCTGGTTGACAATGGAAAAAGATTGTGTTAATGTGGTGTGTTCTTGCCATGCTGTCAAATTCATAAAGATTTGAGACATTTGCCACCATTAGAATTATAAAGGTTGTCATCACCTTGACCTTTTGCTGCTTGGGGGATATATATAATTGGTAAGATTACACCTTTGGCCACTAATGGCCATGAATTCATTGTGGTATCCATAGATTACATTTCCAAATGGGTAGAGGCATAATCCTATAAGAAGCTAAGGGCAAAACAAATGGCAAAATTCATAAAGAAGAATTTGATTACTCGATTAAGAGTTCCCTATTGCCTAGTAACCAATAATGGAGTTCAATTTCAAGGAGAAGTTATGGGCTTGCTTAATAGTTATGGAGTGAAGCACCATAGGTTTACTTCTTATAAGCCTCAAACTAATGGAGCAATTAAAGCTGCTAATAAGAATATGAAAAAGATTATGAGAAAAATGATTGATACATATAAGGATTGGGGTGAAAAATTACCATTTGCTTTATGAAGATATAGGATGACTACTAAAAGTTCAACTGGCATGACTTCCTATTCCTTAGTATATGGCATGGAAGCTGTTTTGCCTATAGAGATAGAAAGACAATTCTTGAGGGTAGTTTTAGAGGCGGGTATTCTCGAATAAGGGAAGAATAGTCATAGATATGCATAGTTGGCCTTATTAGATGAAATGAGGTTGGAGGTTATGTGTCGAACCTAAGCTTATTAGAGAAGGATAGCCAAAGCTTTCAATAAAAGGGTTAAGCCTGGAAAGATTAAGGTTAGAGATTTAGTGCTTAAACAAATAAGGTTAGTTCACATAGATCCTAGAGGGAAATTTAAGCCTAATTGGGAGGGCACATACCTAGTAACCAAAAAGATCTCCTATGAAGCAGTAAAGTTATCAAACTTAGATGGAAATGAGTTCACCAAGCCAATAAATTTAGATTGTCTCAAGAAATATTATATTTGAAAAAATGATTTAAAAAAAAGAAGACGCTTGCTAAGTTGAAAACCCGAAAGGGCGATTTAGGTAAAATAAAAGCAAATAAAGAGAGATAAAGAAAAGAGAGAATGGATGCAAGATAAGAAACCAAAAGCAATTCAATCTTGTATTTTTATTAAAATTTTGCATATTACATGGAATTATAATGATTGCTTGCTAAGAAAACATTGCTACCAAAAAGTTACATCTTATGAGCTAAGTATGATTTTGAGCATCTTTTCTTTGCTTTTCCATCTCTTATTTTCATCATGCATTGCATATTCATCTACTATTTGCCTCTTCACTTGTATTATTGGCACGAAATTTTGATAACGGATCCAAGTAAAGTAATATTAGGTACAAGTAAGGTCGCAAGGAGTGGACATTGAGATGAAAGTCCTATTGGATTCCCAAAAGTTCTTGATTTGTTCAAGAAATAATAGGGTTAGGTGTTTGCATGAAATTGAGGTGACTTATGGGACAGTTTGCCTTCTACCAAATTGGCGAGTAATACATTGTGGGAAGTAAAAGGAAGAGTAATGTAACCCCGCTAAGATAACCCTATGTGGTCCATTGTGATGGACAAAGTTGTCAAGGTGCCACCAAGAGTATGTCCACCTTATATATCCTTGCTACTTAGAGTACCCATCCATATGGTCCAATCCCTTTTTTAGCAGAAAGGAACAAGGGTCTTCCTTTTAGGATAATGTGAAAGCATAAATCTCTTGGGATTAGCATCTGTTGCTTTAATAACTTGCAACCTCTCTCATAGCCATATCTAGCAAAATAAGAAAAGAAAAAGAAGAAAAATTAGCTCGCTAAGCTGTCAACTCTTGAAAAAAAGGCAATTTAGGCAAAAATTATAGCAAAAGGAAAATAAAGAAAAAAGTGTAAAGAGATAGAATGGTTACTTACAAGAGCAATGGATTTCCTTTAAAAGTTTTAGTGGCCTTCCATTCATCCAACCCTCACAAGATTTCATCAAGAATTAAGATAAAGAGATTCTCACATTTAAAGATACCCTTCAGGATGGATAAAACCCTATATTCCACTAAGTCGTCATGATCAACTAAGAGAAATTTGCCAAAAAGACAAAAAAATGAGGATTCTAGGCCAAACAAGATCTTTTTTGTCTAATTTCTCAAGGTAAGGGATTAAGGTAGTAAGGTTGATCTATTGGCCATTAATGGTATGACTTTAAACCATAGAGGGAGACATGTCCAAGAAAGAAATCATCTTACTTGGATACCTTGTATCCAAATCCTTAATGGAAACCTTGTTGAAAGGGTTAGGATACCTATCCAAGATGACACTAAATTCTTTAAAGGTTGGATAAATTTCGACACCTTGAAAATAAAATACATGAGCTTCTTTACCCCAAAACTTAGTGGTGGCGTCCAAAAATTCAAGATCAATCTTGCCACAGTTGAAGTATTTTTGGATCTTGAGAACCCAAGAGTATTAGTGAGCCATTGTTGGAGTTTGGAGTTAAAAATAAAGAGCATGAAAGGTGTATTTATAGTGTTAAAGAAAGAAGTTCAAATCCTTTTAGGACAAGGAGTTGAAAAAGGATGCCAAAACTAAAAAGGAAACAAGAAAAGGACCCAAAAATCGGATGCCCAAAGACAAGGGCCATATGGCCTTAGCAAAGCCGCATGGCTTATGCCAAGGGCCATATGGCCCTAACAGGGATGTATGGCCCAAAGGAAAGGCCACACTGCCCTAGACCCCTGGGATATATTTTCTGTGGACTTTGTCAATTCCTAATACTTTTAGGATTGATTTTAATGCGGATTTTGGCAAGATTTGGGAAGATTTTTAAATATTTTTAAGATTAAACTTGATTGGGGAGTAAAGTATAATTAATTCCATTTGGGGGCTCGTTTAGGTACTCAACAATTCATGAAAAAAAGAAAAATAAGTAATTTTATTTATGGAAAGTTGTTACAAGATACAAGGTTGATATTATAATTAATATATGAAAGAATCCTCTCCCTCACTCTCCTCTTCCATTTGATAATCCAAGAGTGCATATGTACTTCTTTTTGGATGAGTTATGATGGGGTTAGGAAGGGTCCGATCCACTTGACGACTTGACGATACTCCAATGGCTACTTTAGTTTTTTCTTTCCATTTCTTGTTCTTCTTCTTTAAAGAAGCCTACAACATGAAACATTTAAAAATCATTACTTATGCATGACATGCATTCATATGTTTTCTAGAATAGGACGATATTACTTACAATTGTCTTGCTTGTTTTCCTTGATAAATTAGAAATGTAGGTTTTAGCGGTATTAAGAGTTTTTTTTGTAGCTTTTCGGCCATATTCTTTGGAACCTAGGAGACTGCATTATTTGCATTAGTTTGCATTTTTAGGAAAATATATGAAAAAGCAAAAGAGAAGAAAGAAAATCACTTACATGAGTGATATTGGATGGAAAGTAAGACATCGGTGGCATAGCCTCAATAGGAAGTTGCTCTTAGATGAAATTTTCACTATCATTCGTAGTCATTGTAGACATCATATTTTGACCAGATAATTTTTTATAATTTTTATTTTATTTATGTTTATATGTGAAAATTATAGAAAATATAAAAATAGATTTTTGTTTAAATTTGCATGTTTTAGAGAAATTAAAAAAAATAATTAATTAAAAATAATTTCATAAAAATTTTAATTTTTTGTTAAATAATTATTTTAGTAAATATTTATTTATAAAGTTTTAAAGTATATATATACATATTAATAAAATAAAAAAAGAAAAAAAATGAAAATGGAGAAAATGAATAAATTTTTAATATTTTAGAAATTGGAGGACTAATTTGAAAAATGCTAGGACTGAAATGATACAATTTTAAAGATGCAGGGACTAAATATAATTAACCAAATAATGTGTTTTCTATTCGAAAAATAAGAAAATAGAGGGTTTAAGAGGGATAATTTTGTCTTTTTATACTCTTAAATTATGCCTTAAAATTCTCTATAAATATAACAAGGGAGAAAAGAAAAAGGAGGGAGCCAAGAAAGCAGATCAGTTGCCTACAAGAAAAAAAAAATAATTATAGAAAAATAAAAAATGGAGAAAAAAATATTCGGTTGGTGGAGATTTTCATTCTAGATTTTAAGAAATAAGATATTCACTAGTCTGGTTCTAATTTTGGTGTTCACTTCTGGTTTTAGAATTCTATTTTGGACCTGATTTGATTTGTTCTTCAGGTGATTTTTCTTTCTCTTTTTTCTATTTTAATTTTTTAAATATATTATATGTATACATAACGTGATAGATTTTATTTATTTATTTATCCTCTGTTTGGATTAATATTTAATTCAACTAATTCTTTAGTTTGGTATTTAGTGTGCAATGTATTTAGATTAGAATTAGTAGTTTAAAAAAATATTAATAAATTTTTGTCTGTTTTGTTCTTTAATATTTTCACCTACTGTGTAATTTTTTTTATTTTATAATTACATTAACTTCTCATTTATTATTTAGGTTGGTTAGTTTTTTGAATGTTAATTCATTTAAGTTAATATATATATATATATATATATATATATA
>CANXYC010308425.1:0-11834 GCA_948193065.1 Aleurites moluccanus | reverse complement strand
AGTTCACAAAATTTTGAATTTTTCCTGATTTCTTCCTAACAGCCTTAGATGTACTTTTACATGTGTAAAACTGTCTAAAACATGCATATTCATACAATTTAAGCAATAACATGCATATTACATATCATTCACACATATAAGGGATCCCTTAGGTTTGCCTCTTAAAGCTTAAGTTCTAAGCCATTCAACTGGGGTGTTACAGACTGGCACCCATTGAACCCTTCAATCTCATCAAGTTCAATCTCATACTATAACAATATTGCAGCGGAATCATCTACCATAAATTACATATCAGACTTTAATCATACACTCACATAAGCACTATTCATTCTATTACTCTATCATTCATTCTGTAACTTTCTGTAATTACCAAAGTCATATCAATAATTAATCTCCAATTTACCCATACATATATGTTCATACACTAACTATGCCGTACATAACCCATAGAGTAGCTAGGATATGAACTTTCAAAAATATTCAGTGTTTAATATAATTACACTGTTATAATACTGTAGAATCCACACATAGTCAAAATGTTGGGATATCTGCCTCCTACTCTGCACCTGGAGGGGAAATAGTGAGAGGGTGAGTATATATAATACTCAGTGAATCTAATATGCATCGACTAATAAAACAGGTAATGGAATATCAATAAACAATAGGCAGATGAGATAAATAAATGAATCTGCTCAAAATTTCTGGATACAGAGTCAAGTATAGAATATGACTGTAAAGTCAATACTCATATCAAGGAAGATATATCACATGGATAAGATAGATAATGACTGATGTAGAGCTATACGCATATAAATGTGTCAAGCACAAATCAATCTCATATCAATAAACATAAGATGGATCAGGTCATATGACTAGGACTCATAACCCTTCCCAGTTAGGGTATAACAATATACATTGTGCACAATGCCAACAATATGCACTCACTATCCTGCCGGAGCGGCAGCTTTGTCAAATCACATCGAAATCAATAGAATCAATAAACACATCAATAGATACCATTTCAAAAATATGGTATCACCAAGCATCAATAACTCATCATCAATCAATTCAATGAGCAATATAATCAATAAGATATCAATAACAATCGATTATACAATGACCAAAGGTCTAGCAACCAATAATGGGATCAAACATAAGTTGGTTATTTATAGCCAAAAAGTTGATGCAATTGGCATGTCATTGTCGCTGGCGATGATGGCATTCAAATGGTTGGCCTATGGATTTTAAGCTAAGCATTTTATTGAACACTTGGTGTACAACCAATAGTAGACATTTTGGCAACGTTTTCGTGCAACATTGACATTGCCCCAATTGTCAACAACAATACACATTGAAAGCAATTCTATAAGCATTATATACACATCAATATGGATCAATTTGGTATAGAAAACAAGCCAAAAACCAAGGTAAAATCAAGGCAATTTGCCCTAATTATGGTTCAGCCACTTTTGGCCTTTTACATATGGATTCCAATTGGCAATTTAACACTTTAGGCATAACAAATGATGCATAAAAGACTCACCTAACACTCCAAATCACCTAGCAAAATTGATTTGCCACCAATTTCTTCAAATTCCTCAAAGTAGGCAAAAATGGCAAATTTCTTCAATCGAATTTTCTACAGAAAACCAACCATCAAATATTGATCAATTAACTTCCAATTAACTTATTCTATACTCAATTTACACATACTAATCCATTTGCACAAAATCAATGCATACAACTTACGTTTAGGGTTTGCAAATTGGGCAAAAATGCTATATGCATCAATTAATGCAATTAAACAAATTACCCAATCTAACTAACATCAATTAACCCTAAATCAAACATAAAATCAACCAAAACAACATTTTACCTCAATTTGATGAAATGGCCGAAATGCCTTGGTGCCTTTTTCTTGAAATTTTCTTATTTCCTATCGATAGAAATGGATGGAGGATGGATTATATTGTGTTTAAATTAAGTTTCCATGGATTTTCCTTAACAAAATGGAAGAAAAATCAAAAGAAATGGGAAATGGAATTTTCGAACAAGGAAGAACAAAAATGGGCTAAAATTTCTAAGTGTGGCTTATATAGTAAGTCACATTTGACAAATTTCCTTTTGGTCCTTTAACTTTTCTTAAATTGTGCTTTTGCCATATTTTCCTTCGATAATTTATTCTGACAATTCCGTTGGAATTTGGATTTCAAAGTGAATATTCAAACATCTTATTTTTATTAATACTTTATAATAAAAATAGTTTCAGAGCCGTTCTGAAACTCAGACTGTCCAAATTCCACTATACCCCTAAAGTTCTCTTTATTTATGGTTTTGTCATTGCTTACTTTATCAGTGTTCGTAAACATTTTTCACCTCTTTCTTTTTACTATATTTACATATGTATACACATAATCATTTACCCTTTAGTCAGAATCAGAAATTCATCTATCGACCGGACTGCTATTTTTGCGATAACGATATCGCCACCGACATTTTCTAAAAAAGTTTTATGTTTTCGTTCTAACTGAGTTTTCAAAATTATTTTTAGTCATTTTGATAATTTCAATCCACATACTGAGAACTTAATCATAAAAATTTGTTATGCTTTTATAAGGTATTACATTCTATCCTCCTTTAAAAAATTTTATCCTCGAATTTAAATACATACACATCAATGATGAAACAAAAATGGATACTTTTCCTTCATGTCCTTCTCGCTTTGCCATATGCACTCTTTCATCAACTGATTCTTCCATAGCACTTTAATCATTGAGATTTCTTTGTTTCTCAGTTCCCTGACTTGTCTATCTATAATCTCTACGGGTAGCTCCTCAAATGACAAGTCTTTACTAACCCCAATATCCTATACTTCCAATACATGCGATGGATCAGATACATATTTCCTCAGCATAGAAATATGGAACACTAGATGAACATGGCTCAAATTTGGAGGAAGAGCCAATCTGTAAGCCACATTGCCAATCTTATCAAGTATCTCAAATGGGCCTACAAATCTTGGTGATAACTTCCTTTTCTTCCCAAATCTCATAACACCTCTCATTTGTGAGATTTTAAGAAAGACATGGTCACCAACTGCAAAATGAACATCCTTCCGCTTTGGATCAACATAACTCTTTTGTCTGCTGAAAGCGGTCTTCATTCGATCTCTAATGATAGGCACCTTTTCCATTGTCCCTTTAATCAATTCTGGTCCTTCTATCTATTTCTCTCCTGGTTCCACCCAACACACTGGGGATCTGTATTTCCTACCATACAATGCTTCATATGGAGCCATTCCAATAGAAGAATAGTAACTATTGTTGTCAATCAGTAGCAAATACTGATCCCAATTACCTTTAAAATCCAAAACGCATAGTCTCAACATATCCTTCAAAGTCTGGATAGTCCTCTTTGACTGTCCATCGGTCTGTGCATGGAAAGCTATACTAAACCTTAACTGGGAACCCATCGCTTCCTGGAACTTTTACCAAAATCGGGAGGAAAATTGCATACCCCTATCCGATATGATCATCACTGGCACTCTATAAAGCCGTATAATCTTGTCCATATACAATTGTGCATACTGAGTTGCAGAGTAAGTAGTCTTCACTTCTAGGAAATGAGCAGACTTTGTCAATCGAACTATAATAACCCATATGGAGTCATAACCTCATGTAGTCTTCGGTAAACCAACTATAAAATCCATAGTAATATGCTCCCATTTTCACTCTGGCAACTCAATCTCCTGAAGCAAGCCAGACGGCTTCTGATACTCAAATTTAACCTGCTGACAGGTTAAACGTATAGAGACAAATCGAGCTACATCCCTCTTTATACCAGACCACCAATACACATCTCTTAGATCATAGTGCATCTTGGTAATCCTAGGATGTACACTATATGCTGAATAATGAGCCTCTCTCATAATCTGATCTCGTAGCCCATCAATGTCTGGTACACATATTCGCTTCCCACATTTCAATACATCATTTTCTACTGTGAACTCTGTTGCCTTACCATTCAGAACATCACCCTTCAGCTTCAATAGATATGGATCCCTATTCTATGCCACCTTAATGCCATCTATCAATAGTGTCTTAACCCAAAATTGGGCTATCAGAGACTGGTTTAGATCCAGGGATCCCAAATCTAACTTTATACCCATAACAGCTAACTCCTGCATCTCTCAAATCAAAGATCTCCTGACAAATGAGATGTGAGCTAGGCTGCCCATAGATTTCTGACTCAGTACATCAGCTACTACATTAGCTTTGCTCGGATGGTAAAGGATGTCACAATCATAATCCTTTAGCAACTCAACCCATCTGCGCTGCCGGAGGTTCACATCCTTCTGCTGAAGTATATACTGCAAACTCTTATGATTAGTATATATCTCACATTTAGACCCATACAAATAATACCTTCAGATCTTCAGTGCAAACACTACTACTGCCATCTCTAAATCATGTGTCAGATAGTTTCCCTCATGCTTCTTTAACTGTTGAGAAGCATAGGAAATCACTCTCCGAAGCTGTATCAAAACACATCCCAATCCAATTCGAGAAGCATCATAATACACTGTAAACGTCTCATCCTCTAATGGCAATATTAATACTAGAGCACTAGTGAGGAAAGACTTCAAAGTCTGAAAACTGCTCTCACACTCATCAGTCCACAGATATCTCTCCTGCTTTCTAGTTAACCTAGTTAACGGAGCATCAATTCTGGAGAAATCCTTCACAAATCTCCTGTAGTATCCTGTCATACCAAGGAAACTACGAATCTCAGATACACTAAAAGGTTGAGGCCAATTTGCAACTGCTTCAACCTTTTGAAGATCTACCATAATACCCTCTTTACAAATCACATGATCCAGAAAACACACTTCAGTTAGCCAGAACTGACATTTAGGACAACTTAGCATACAATTGATGCTCTCGAAGTGTCTGTAATACAATCTTTAGATGCTTTGTATGCTCCTCCTCATTCCTGGAATAGATAAGAATGTCATCAATGAACACTATGACAAACTTATCCAAAAATGGCTTAAATACTCTGTTCATCAAATCCATAAATGCAGCAGGTGCTTTAGTCAACCCGAATGGCAACACTAGAAACTCATAATGTCCATACCGGGTTCTAAAAGCAATCTTAGGTACATCACCCTTCTTGATTCTCAATTGGTGATACCCAAATCTCAAGTCAATCTTAGAGAAATGACTGGCACCCTGCAATTGATCAAATAGATCATCAATTAGTGGTAACAAATATTTATTCTTCACTATCATCTTGTTCAGCTATCTATAATCAATGCACATTCTCAGAGAGCCATCCTTCTTTTTCACAAATAACACTGGAGCATCCCACGGAGAACTGCTCGGTCTAATAAATCCTCTATCCAATAACTCCTACAACTGCATCTTTAATTCTTTTAACTCTGCTGGTGCTATTATGTACGAAGGAATGGATATCGGATCAGTGCCTGAATATACCTCAATCTCAAACTCTATCTCCCTATTTGTTGGTAATCCTGATAATTCTTCATGGAAGACATCATAGAATTCCCGAACCACTGATATTTGATCAATATCTACAGAAATCTTTTGCACATTAATCACATGGGCAAGGTATGCTAAATAACCTTTCCCTATCATCCTTCTAGCCTAGATGAAAGAAACAAAACTGATTCTAAACTCCCGTAGCTCACCCAGGAATTCAAATCTGGCTGCCCTTCAGGCTGGAATTTACCCCTCTTTCTATAACAATCAATAACTGCTTGATGTGTCGTTAGCCAATCCATACCAAGGATCACATCAAGCTCTAACATAGGCAGTTCAATCAAATCAGCACGCAGAATGTTATCATTTATTTCAATCACACAAGCAGGATAATAATAATCCACTTATACACTCTCTCCCATAGGAGTAGCTATCATTAGAGGAATATTCAATATATGTCTATCTTTATTTAACTTAGGTGCAAACTGAAGTGAAACAAATGAATGTGTAGCCCCAGAGTCAAACAAAGCATCGGCAATCTCATTCTGTATCAAAATAGTACCTATAACCACATTACTAGATCCTTGTGCCTCCTAAGTGTTCACAGCAAAAACTCACCCCTGGCCTCTGCCTGTTGGGGCCTAACTGTTGCTCGATGCCTGTCCTCTGCCTCTGCCCCTACTATAAGCCTCTCTGGCAACATTCTGACTCATCTGAACAGTAGGCTGAGAAACTATAGCAGATGGCTGTTGATCACCCTACAAGGGATAGCTGCTAATAAAATGACCATGTTGCCCACATTTCAAGCAGGCATTTGACTGTCATCGACACTCACCTCCATGCCTTGTACCACAAAAACTACAAGTAGGCATAATGGGCATCTGTGTAGCAGGTCTAGAGGAACCTTGAGAATAAGAAGGTGCAGACTACTCTAGAGGTCCTCTACTCTGTGTCCTCCTCCTCTGACTGCCAGACAGAGGTCTTTGATCAAAACTGGGTCCTCTACTCTATGTACTCCTCAACTGATCTACTGCCCTGCTCAAACAGAATCAAATTCTGGGTCTTTACCCCTTCTGTCAAGAACTCATCAATCAGTCATTATCTAAACTCAGTCCAAGTAGGTGGATGATCACCATACAATCTGGGCTCTATCCTATGAGAAAACTATGTCCAGGCTTTCCAACTTTCTTCTCATAGCTATCAATAACTGCTAGATGCACAGTTAACCAATCTATACCAAGTATTACATCAAGTTGCAACATAGACAACTCTATCAAATTAGCACATAAAATATTATTATCAATTTCAATAACACATCTCGAATAACAATAATTTACTCCTATATTCTTCCCCATATATGTAATTATCTCTAAGGGCACATTCAATAATTGATTCTCTTTATTTAACTGCGGTGCAAATTATGGTGAAACAAATGAGTGTGTGACACCAGAGTCAAAAAATGCATCTATTATATTATTTTGTATTAAAATCATACATGTAACTGCATTATCATATTTTTGTGCTTCCTGAGTGTTAACAGCAAAAACTCCTCCTTGGACTCTACCTGATGGGGCCTGACTATTGCTAGGACCCTATCCTTTACCTCTGCCCTTACTAGGAGCCTCTCTAGTCACATTTTGGTTCATCTGCACTGTAGGCTGAGACACTATAGCAAATGGCTGCTGATCACCCTATAAAGGACATCTATTAATGAAATGACCATGTCGCCCACATTTCAAGCAAGCACCTGACTGTCTTTGACACTCCCCTCCATGTCTTCTGCAACAAAAATCACAAATGGGCATACTAGGCATCTGAGTAACAGGTCGAGAAGATCCTTGTGAATAAGCAGATACTGACTGCATTGGAGGCCCTCTACTCTGAGTCCTCCTCCTCTGACTGCCTGATGGAGGTATCTGATCAAATTTAGGCACAGGCTCTATCTGTCTCAGTTGGGAGCAGGTTTCACCTTTTTTGGTCTATGAACCAGGCCCTCCTTTCCTTTTCTGTTCTCTTTTAGCTTTCTATGACTTATACTTTTCTTCCATTTGATTAGCTTTGTCAATAATAGTGATCAGAGATGTAAACTCTATAGCCATTAGGGCATTGTGAAGTAAGGCATGTAATCCTCTCCTGAATGTTACAATCAAGTCCGCCTCAGTAGGAGCAATACGAGTAGCATATTTGGTCAATGTAATAAATTCCTCTCCATACTGTTCGATAGATCTATTACTTTGCTCCAGTTGTTCAAACTAAATTAGGTTTCTTGTCTTTACCCCTTCAGTCAAGAACTCATCAATCAATCCCTGTCTGAACTCTAGCCAAGTGGGAAGATGATCACCATACAATTTGGGCTCCATACGCCTGGAAAACTATGTCAAAGCTTTCCCTTTCAGTAGCAATCCAACTAATTCAACTGCTCTACCATTGAAGCAAGGTAGTCTCCTAACCACCTTTTCAATCTGCTCCAGAAAATCAATCGGATCATCGCCTCTGTCACCTCTGAACTCTAGCAGATTTAACTTTAGAAAATTAAACATAGTAACTTTGTCCTCATCAACAACTCAACGGGCTCCTTGTACAGCAGGCTCGTCAGGAAACACTGCTGGCTGTACTGGAGCTAGTGCAGGAACAGCAGGTACAGCAGCTGGTGCAACCAGAGGTGGAACTGCTAGTGCTGCTGGAGGTGGCACCATATTTTGTCTTTCCCGCCTCAATTCATCTAATTCACATCACAATTCCATCATTCTTTACATCATTTCCATTCTCCAAGGGTCATCGCTTTCCCTGGTTTCCTTTATCATTCGTCAGGCTCTAAAACGTTCCTTTGTCATTTCTATGACAAGAGACTCATTAGAGGCTACTTTGGTCTCTCTAGTATCTTCTCTGTCTTTATCATTAGACATCTCTGTCATTACAGACAACAAAAAACAAGAACAAACTCATTACGATACATTAACGCAGAATACTTATACACATTTGACGAATACATCAATAGACAGAACAACAATTCCTATACTCCATAGTTTACTTAACTCTACCCATACTGTACTTAATTACTATTCATCTGTAACCTATGCTCTGATACCATCTCTATCACATCTCGACTTCAGAACGCGATGGTCCTAGGATGTGGGAGATGCCAGAGGCGACCGACACCTGTAGAATCCAGTATCACATTTATCCATCACATAGAATACATATGAATCTATAGCCAGATAATTACATAAGCATTATTCATTTTGTTACTCTGTTATTCATTCTATAACTTTTTGTAATTACCATCATCATAAACACATTTACATATATACTCCAAAATATATCATAACATATATATACAATCCATCTATACCATTATATAATACCAATGGAGCATCTAATACATATATATAAAGATACAATGTTTAAATAATTACACTGTCTTTACAAGATTGCAGAATTCCTCTAAGAAACAAAAGTTAGGAATCTGCCTCTACTCTGCACCTGAAAAGGGGAAAAAATGAAGGGGTGAGTAACGATTACTCTATGAATCTAATATACATCAACCAATAGAAATGGTTGGAATATCAATAACAATAGGTAGATATTCAATAAATAATAATCTACTCATCAATATCAGAATATAGTATATGACTGTAGAATCAGTAAACAGTACAATGGAACTGTAATCAAGTCAATGGAATATATATCATGTAGATATGATAGATAAGATATATATGATAGATATAGGGCCATAAAAATCGTATATCATATGTGTCAAACGCATATCAATATCATATCAATAAACATAAGACTTATTAGGTCTTATGGCTAGGATTGTTAACCCTTCCCAACTAGGGTATCATTATATAATGTGCATATTGCCGACAATATGTACCCACTATCTTGTTGGAAAGGCAGCTCTGTCAAATTGCATCGGAATCAATAAGAACATAGAACAAGTCATTGAATATCAATATTCAATTATAATCTCATCAAGTAGTAGCAACTTGTGAGTCAAATCAAACGAGACTGCGATTTAGCAATGGATAAGCAATATATGAATCAATAGATAGTAGTAATATGATTAGCAATTAACAATGGTATGGATCAAAAGTTGAACAAATCAAGTCAAGAAGTTGGCTCAATTGGCATGCCAATATCGCTGGCTACGATGGCATTCAAATGGTAGGCCTACGAATGAAATCAATGATAGGCCTATGAATTTGAACTAGGCATTTTGTCGAACACTTGGTGTGCAACCATGGATAGACATTTTGGCATGGTTTTAATGCAATATTGAAATTGCTCCAATATCAATCAACAAGCACACAATTTAGGTTATTCAATAGACATTTGGTTTCCATCAAAAAACGACATATAAAGGATCAAAATGGCATGGAAAACCAAAGGAAAAAAAAATTCAAGGCAAAAATGGGCATACATGGTTCGGCCAAAGTAGGGTTTTTGAAGCAAGTTCCCAAACATCATTTTAACACATTAGGCATGATATTTGATTCATATTAAACTCACTCACTTGAATTGTACACTTTGCCACCAAAGTCTTCAAAGTAGGCAAAAATGACAACTTTCCAATCTTTTACTTTTTACATCAAACCAATCATATATAATCTATCTATTAGCCATCAATTAACATAATCTAACCTCATTTAACATTAACTAATACTAATTCAAAGATTCATCTCTTACAACTTTGAATTAGGGTTTCCAATTTAGGGAAAACCTATCAAATGCATTAATTAATACAATTAAATACATTACCCATTCTATTTAACATCTAAAATATATAAATTAACTAGAAAACCAAGAAAATCAATTCATTACCTCAAAATGAAGATTGGGCCGAAATCTACAAGCCAACCACTCTTCAAATTCTTTGATTTTCCAAGCAAACCAAGGTTGGAAATCAATGAATCAATGGTTTGATTCAAGTTTTCTTTTGATTTCTCTTTTGATTTTTCAAGAAAATTTGGTTGAGAATGGTGGGGAAATTTTTGGCCAAAAATGGAAGAAGAAGAAGAAAATAGCCAAAAATTTCTAAGGCATGCTTATATAGTAGGTCAAAATTGGCAAATTACATTTAGGCCCTTAAATTTTCTAATAATCATACTTTTGCCATATTTCCTTTTGTAATTTATTTTGATAATTCTGTTGAGAATTGAATTTCAAAGTAAGGATTCAAATAGCTTATCTTTATTTATACTTTATTATAAAAATAGTTTTAGAGCCATTCTGAAACTTAGACAGTCGATTTTCACTATACCCTTAAAGTTTCACTTATTTACGATTTTACCATCACTTACTTTTTTAGTGTTCCTAAACATTTTTCACCTTTTTCTTCTCCCTATAATTTCACACATATTTATTGATTCATTACCCCCTGATTTGAATCAAAAATTCTTCAGTCGACTGTATTGCTATTTTCTCGGCAGTGTTATTAACACCGATATTTTCTGGGAAAATATCGCATATGCATTCTAACTGTGTTTCAAAAATTATCTTTAGTTATTTCAATGTTCTCATATCAATAACTAATTAGAAAACTATTTAATCACGACAGTATTTTCTGGGGTATTACAGTTTGTAAATAAATTGAATAATTGTCTACTAATTAAAAAAATCATAAAAGTTTGGTCAACCTTGGCTAGCCAACTGGGTGGTATTTTAATCAAGTTTTTATCATTTTTTAAAATTAATTTAAAAGGAAAAATCTATATCCAAGTAAAATCTTTATTTTTCTTAAATTCCTTTTCTTAATTTTCTTATTCTAATTTCCCTATTGGTCAAAAATATATTATATAAAGTGACTTATTCTTGGCATAAAATTTCTTCCTTTTCTCTTCTTCTTATCATGCCACCATTGAAGAAACTCTCCAAATTTTTCTTTAAGTTTTCTTCTATAAATCTTTCATCTCACGTCAAAATAATTATAACCTCTATCTTCTAAATACATTTTCTTCTTAAAATTCTCTTAGGAAATCTTGGTGGTAGAGATTTTCATGAGAGTTTTATAAAGGTATATTTCCTAACTTATTAATTAATTTAATTTTATTGGATTAAATGGTTATTTAGAGTTTGTTTATGTGATTTGTGAAGTTAGCTTATGAAAGAATTTTGAATTTCTAAAATTCTTCAAACTTAGCAGAATCTTGGAACTGAGTTTTCGTGCCTTTAAAAATAGAATTTGAAGGGTAAAAAAAAAAAAGTTATATATATATATATATATATATATATATATATATATATATATATATATATATATATATATATTTTTTTTTTTTTTGTGTGTTTTTTAAGAATCTGTGTTTTTTTTGAGATATATATATCAGTGAG
>CANXYC010308349.1:0-10036 GCA_948193065.1 Aleurites moluccanus | reverse complement strand
CCTGGCCAAGCATGTGTGCACGTTAAGGTAGCAAGGCTACTGATACGTATGTTATGACATGAGATCAATTCTATCAGATGAGATTTGATAATGCCATTCTTTGTGGGCATTTTATGTTCTAAATACGAACCATGATTTGATATAGCCAAATTATTATGAGTACCATGTTTCCTTCAAGTAAAGCTTATGATTCTTTCATACCTATATGTATAGATATTTGTTCATGACTATGATTCGATATTCAGATTCTTGATTTATAATGTTCATATCTTACTAAGTTGAAGGCTCACTCCTCTTCTGTGGATTTCAGGTGATAGCATAGCTCGTGAAGGAGCTAATAGAGAAGATCCAGCTTCTTGATCCATTCTCCCAAGAAGCTACATTGTAATAATTTTTGAGATATTATGTATATTCATTTAATGGTATTATGACACAACATGTAATGGGAGTATACTCTAGAGCTCTGTAGTTAGTCATTTGAGGATTCTAGTATGTTTTGATGTATGAATTATTACCTTTTTGGGTACTCTTGTTCCTTAGTGATGTGAGATGCATCTTTTGATCATTAAGGAACAAGAGAAAGCTATTAAATGATAATATAAAAGATATGATTGATATTAAATTATATGTATGGAAATGATCATTGTATGACATTATATGATATTATAATTGATATAATTATGCATGAGATCCAAGATTTGTGAGTTATACGGGTTTATGGTGGCCTTAAGCCTACCCTTGCCCTAGGACTGTCGCACCATTGGAGTTGGGGTGTGATAAACCTATAGGGTCACACATTTAGATTGGATCGATGATAGGAATTTTAATTCATGGGATGGATTAAAAAAAAATAAGCAGTGGGTTAAATGGTTTAGCTAAGAACTAATATAAGCCCAAAATTCTAGCCCAAGTCAGATGGGGCAAATTAGGGTTTTATTAGTTGACCTAATGCTAGGGTTAAATGCCTATAAATATACATGTGATGTTATTTTTAGGTTACACTTTTTCTTCCATTTTTCAAAAAAGGAAAAATAAAAATTGAACCCTAATCCTAATTCTCTCAAACGTATCTAGCAAAACATCTCAGAGATATTCTTCTTGTTCGTGAGACGAATCAAAGGAGGGACTATGGTGGATACCGTAAAGGCAGAAGCTGAAAGGCTTTTGCTCTTGACTCAGAATTGAACCTTGCAGTCAAATCATCAAAAAAAGGTATAAACCTTAACCTTCTGATCTGGATCTTCATATGGATCCTGGAGTAAATAATATTTTATTTCGCTGCTTTTCTGGTTTTGATTTCCTACAAATTAAACTTAGATGCACCTCATGGATGGGGAAAAACAAAAAGTTTATAATATAAGAGACAATCAGATTGGGCAAGAGCTTTCAAATTGGTTTCATCCCAAATGTCGATGTGCTACAGAATGTAAGACAATTTCACGATGATAAAGATGATGACAAGAGCATCAGATCTATGCAAAGCTCTAAAACTCATTCAATTGTAACTCATTTGCGTTTTGTAATTGGAGCATTTGAGTCATTGAAAAAATCTTCAAATGGATATGAGCACATCTTGATGGCCATAGACTACTTCATGAACCATCAAGTCCATCAAGGCCATTAGGATATGATGAACATAAAAATGAATATCTTTTATCATGATCAAGGCTATCTGAAGTCCAAACAAAAGGGCAATCGGACTTCTAGTTTATAGCGGATGGTTATATTTGAAAAAGTCTTTTCTCGCAGGAGTATTGTCATAATGAGATCATAATTTCCTTTAAGTGCCAATGTTTCACTCCTCTTTTGATTCATTTTCCTACAGAAAAAAAGAAAAAAAAAAAGGAAAGAAAGAAAAGAAAGAACAATAAAATAAAGCTCGCTAAGTTGAAAATCTGAAAGTGTGGCGTGGTAAAACAATTAGTTCAAAATGGATTCCCAAGTCAAAAAGGCATCATTCATATAGTTGAATCTATTTGTCTTTTTTAGAATGAAAGAAAGAAAGTAAAGAGTTCTAACACAACAGTCTCGAGTCTGTCACAATAAAACTTCATTCTTCTGCATATAAATAGAGTGTCGAACAATTTTACCCCTCTTTAGAATAATCTCTTGAGTCAATCATTCAGAGTCGTCTTTCCTTGTGTCAAAAACTTATTTAAGAATAGGAAAAATTTTCAAGTCAGTACCCATCCAGTCAATCAGCCACTTCCAACATGTCTCAGGGGCATATACCTTGTGTCAAGCATACCGTTTTTTAACTATAGAATTTATATGGCTAAGCTTCCTTTATTTCTTATGTGGGCGTACGTCTTTTACAGTTAGCATCCTTCAAATCACAACTTGGTCAAAATAGCTAAGTATATCAAATCCATCATCCGATGCGAGCCCTCCAAGGTCGTCATTCCTTAAGTTAAATTGTCCAAGCATCAAATCAAAGAGTCTAATCAACCTCAAACAATAGGAATAGCTCCATTTGTCTTCTCCATAAATCATGTTATAGTAACAAATTCATAAAACCTCCCAAAATTGATTTCACCTTCCAAAAGTTTCAAAACCTCTCAAAAGGTTCAACCTATCACCTTTGAAGCCCAAATTCTAGGGGCAAAACCAAAAATTAAATCATGCTTCTCAAAACCTTTCAAAAGGTTTAGGGGCTATTTGGTTGGCCGACTAAACACCCCTAATTGCCTATTGTCAATATGCGCGTCGCCAATTGGAAAAATTTGTATTGTTTGGTTGGCCAACTAAAAACTCTGATTATAACAAAATTTCTCTTCAATTGGCAAATCCCATAAGCAGCTATAAGCTGCTTTTAGCAATTGGCGATTTGGCAATCGCACATTTAGCAATCGCTCTACCAAACACCCTCTTAATTTCACCTGTTAATCACAAAAGCCCAAATTTTAGGGGCAAAACAAAAATCAGTTAATTAAAACACATGGGTTGCATGAAGTAGATTTTTTAAACTCATTCTCCTCAATAAAACCAAAGTCAAAACTCTCAAGAGGGCCATAACCTAATGAGCTAGTTGAAAACTTCTAACTCTAAACCTGAAGTGAATTCATCTCATTCCACAAGAACCATCGGGTTTCATACAAGTTAGACAAATTCTAATGATGAATCTGATAAAAACAGTTAAGTAGACAAACTTTCATTGAAACCCAAAAGCCTATTCTGGCTTAAATACCTCAAAACAATCATTTGAATCAATCAGATAAGACCAACCAAACTTAAGTCCAAATCTGACCAATATCCTTTCCAAATGACCTTAACCGATATGATAGGACTAATCAAACTCAAGGCCAAATCTGACCATAGCCTTTCCTTGACGACTTCAATCGATCTAACAGGACCAATCAAACGTAAAGCCAAACCTAACTGTGGCCTTCCAGAAAAGCCTTTATGGTTTTAGCCGATCTTACAAAACCAATCAAACTCTAGGATGAATCTGACCATAACCTTTCCTAGATCTGACAGGACTAATCCATTTGAGGCGAAACAACCATCTAAGATAAACCCTTAGACCAAAACTTAGCATGGTTTAACCAATATGAAAGCATTACACTCAACAATCCTTCATTCTCGACCAGACTTAGTATGGCTCCAATTAGCAACCAACCTGACAACATTGTCCAAATTCCATTTTGTCCAAACCAAGGCTAGATGAGAAAGATGAAATCTCTTACCCATAAAGACTATCAAAGTGATTAAGTCACCCTTCTCCTAAATCACCTTTCCTAAAAAAATGGGGCATTCCGAGGAATTCTAATGCATGAAATTGCATCTCGTTGTACTTCATTGCATAACTTTGCTTTCTGAATGCATTGAATTTGTATGAATTTGCATATTCGTTGCCTAAGCACGAAATGTGTACATCTTATTCGATCAACAGGGGTCTAGCATTAGATCATCCCAAAAGATAGCATCATGTATACATAGCATACATGACATCCATAAAATTCATAGTATTATGCATCATCCTGCATTTGTTTGGAACTAACACATGATAGGAAAAGGAAAGAAAGCATAAGCTTATGGTCCCTTAGATGGCATAGATAATTATCTTCTAACTGGAAAATCCGTTCTTCTTGATATCAATATAAGGCTAGCTCCATTCCATGAGTCATTTGGCAAGTATTACATACTTAATTTGCAAAAACTGCAAAAATAGAGGAAAAGCTCAGAACTGTTATCAAGAAGGTATAGCTTCTTGAACTTAAGCTTTTTACAATTTAGGGCATCCTAAATTGCATTGCATCTAAATCCTTTCAAATTGCATTACATCAAACTTTTTTTCAAATTGCATCACAACAAGATCATTTTCAAAGCCCAAGCAATTCATGGGAAATCCAAAAACATTTTCAAAGCCCAAGTAGCCTTGGTAAATCCAAAATCATTTTCAGAAGCCTAAGAAGCCTTTGGCATTTACTCATTTCCAAACAAAACCCTATGTGCTTACCTTAGCAAAGACGAATTTTCAAAACATAACCTTGTGTGCTTACCTTAGCACCGACGACATTTTCAAATAAATTCTACATGCTTACCTTAGCATCCCATTATTTTCAAACAAAACTCTGCATGCTTACCTTAGCATTAACATCACTTTCAAATAAAATTTTACATGCTTACCTTAGCATTAGTAACACTTTCAAACAAAATTATGCATGTTTACTTTAGCATCACCATCATTTTCAAACAGAACCCTGCATACTTACCTTAGCGCCAGTATCATTTTCGTCATCCACCCTGCATGCTTACCTTAGCACTAACATCATTTTTAAATAAAACTCTGAGTGCTTTAGCACTAACAACATTTTCAAACTTATCAGAACCTTTTAGGGAAACTTTGAATTTCTAAACTTATCATACCCTCATAGGAGAACTTCAATTTTCAAACTTATTAGACCCTCATAGGGAAACATCAGTTTTTAAACTTATTAGACCCTTCAAAGGGAACTCTAGTTTACAAACTTGTCAAAGGGCAACCTTAGGATCCCTTTAACCAATCAGATTGCAGTCGTTCGTGTTCACTATCATCATGATTACTTTTTCAAGTAAAAGAAATCATGATGAGGGAGCAACTGTAAACATGTCATTTTGCACCATATTGCATATAACTAGACTTTTGTAGGTATTGAGCCATTTACGGAGCAACTAGGCTTCCTTTAACCTTTGTCTTAAGTGGACTTATATCGGACTTGACGAAACTCACTACGAACTCAAAGCTTTCAGAAGGGATGAAAAATAAAAGTGTGAAACAAGCACCCGCGGACAAACTTGATAGAGCCACCAGCCATGTCCAGTGCATCTGTCAGGATGTCATATGACACAGGTAAGCCTACCGGCAACAGCTGCTGCCACGTGCCTACGTGCCCCCTAGTAAAAGGCCTTGTGTTGTTGACTATGTCTGATGGATCCTCTAGCTCTCTATGTAGAACCATGATGGATAATCCAGGTTGCCATGTGTTATAGACAAGCCTAGTTGGCGCCAAAGCTTTTAGTTGTCGGTGATTAGTCTTGTTGCAACCACCAGTGTCTTAACCAGATTCGCCAAGCTTCCCCCAAGCACCAACACTATTCATCCAGTTTTTTTTTTACCAAAATGCCTATAAATACCCCCTTCCCCTTCATTTTTTCACACAACTTGACTTGTTAAGTTGAACTTTCCTTAGCAAGCTCTCCCTTCTCCCTCCAATTAATATTTTCTTATAAAAAATAGTTTAATCTCTTTGAATGCAAACCGATTTCTCTAATTCTCAATGAATTAAAGGAATAGAAGATCAATTTGGCTAATAAATCCCAAAATTAATTCTCAATGAATTAATTTAGCAAGTTAGACGTCTGAACCTAACTCAACCTCCATGAACCAAAAAATGGAACTTGGTCTAGAAAATCCCTCCGACCACCGCCTCCTTGCAAAGTTCAAAGAAAGGTAAAATCAGACTTTCAACCAGACTCAATATTACTCGAACCAGACCTTTAATCAAACAAAAAATAGACTATTAAATTGAAATCAAACCCAAAAAATCCTTCGCAAGAAGGAAAAACTACGTGAATTTTGATTCCCATTTAAAGAGATGCGTAGACATGCTTTTAATCAAGCATCAAATCTAATAACCTTAAAATCATTTTTCCCATTTTATTGCTTTTAATTGATTTTGGAGAATTTATGATTAATCTAGAACCTATATGGGTTAGAATTAATATCTCCAAATTAATAATATTGAGGAACTTGTGATTAACCTAGAACCCATAAGGACTAGAGTTAAGATCATCAATTTTGGTTATGTAATTACTGCTTTTAATTTCTTTATTGCTTTGGATACATAATTTATTGATTTTTGATTTACTTTTATGTTTCCAACATATAAATGCTATCCTATGAAAATGCTAGTTATAATTAATTTAAAGTCAAGTTCAAGTTTCTTAACTGAAAACCTAGTCCCCAAATTCGAACTCGATTTAAAGGTCTATGTGATCTTGCCCGAGTACTGAGATGCTCATTAAGGGGGCAGTTTCCCATGGACTAAAGCATCTTTTGCCTTGCATTTTGCAAATTGATCTTTAACCTTTTATTTTGAAAATTCATAAAGTTGCCACCTTCATTTTTAAGGGAAAAGAAAGGAAAACCAGATTTCAGTCCAAAACATAATCTATGGGTAAAATCACTAGACCTTCAAACCAGAACTGAGCTCGGAGACTAGGTTTTCAGTTTTAAGTAACTCAAACTTTGGCTTGCTATTTAACAATTGATTTATGAAAATAAGGTTTTATGAACAAGTATAAGAATGACATTAATAAGATGGATGACAATTATAAAATGCATAAAGCAAGTAATATAAACATTCATAAAATAAAAGGCAGAAAGTAAAAGAGTTTTATTATATCAAAAGGCAAATAACAAAGGATGTTAACTTTAGCCCTCAATGGGAATTATAGGTTAACCACACATTACCCAAAACAACATTAAAACATATTAGATTAAGAAAAATGAGAGTTTTTGGTGTTTTTGGATTTGAAGCTATAAAGCAGCTTACATGTGTATCACGTTGAATGGTAATCAGAATCCACGTAGTTCTCCCTTCTTGCGAAGAGGGTTTGATTCGATTTTAAGAAAATATTGATTTTGTGGTTCTTTTAATTGATTTACACCAATTAATTTTGAGGTACAAATACGATACCTTGCTTTGAGATTGATTTTATATTGAGGTTCTTTAAATTGATATTTTACCAATTAATTTCAAGGTACAAACATGATACCTTGCTTCACGAGGAATGCCTTTTTAGAGTTTGCCCGGATTAAAGTTTTACTTTAGATTTTGTGAAAATTAGAACCATGGTGTGTTTCGAGTTGATTAGATTGACTCAAAGAGAGATCACTCTAGGTCTTCTAATCTTTTTCACTCAAAGAGAGTTGAAAAAAATCAGTTCAAAATCAAAGAGAACTGAACCATTTATGAACAACAAAGCTGAAAATATGGTGAGAAGAAAGAGCCACCTAAGGAAAATTATACTTAATTTTTATGGTGTAACTTAAAGATAGTTGGTGTGTTTTGAGAAGTGAATTGAGGCTTGAATTTATAGGAAAAAGTTTGGGAGAAAATCTGACTGAAAATCGATGTGGGATTAAAGTTATGAGTTAAGAGGTTTGGAGGCTGAGGGGCTTCACTTTGGTGGTAGTGCCACCAAGTTCTGCTTGTGCCATTGACGATGTCATCTTCCTTCTTTGGCACTACTATCTTCCTTCTTTGGCACTGTCATCTTCCTTCTTTGGTATTTCCTCCAAGATTCCACGTGGCGCTTCTATATTTTTTTGGTTTGATTCATCCATATTGAAGTGGTTTAACCTCTGGTTGATGTTGATCAGCTTGGCAAGGTTCAATTTGTTTGTATTTGGAGTTGACTTTGATCTCTGATTGATTGCTAATCAATCTGGGTTGACCCGAGTCTGCTTGGGATTAAAAATCACGTGTTCATAGTTGTCCATCATCATTGTTGCTTTTCTAGAAAAGTAATCATTATGATAGTAAACACAGACTACCACGATCAGATTAGGTAAATATATCCTAAGGCTATTCTTGGATGAGTCTTATAAGCCACAATGAGAAAACCTTAGCATGAGGGATCTGAAATTTGATTTTGAGGTGCCACGGTTTACATGGGGTTTCAAAATAATTTTGGATTTGAAAAATGATTTTTAATTTTCCACGATTTACGTGGGCTTCAAAAATGACTTTTGATTTGCCATAGTTTGCATGGGCTTGAAAATGATTGCAATTTGTCACGGTTTACGTGGGCTTTGAAAATGATTTTAGGATTTGTCAATGGTTGTTTGGGCTTAAAATGATTATGGTTGTCGAGGGTTACTTGGGTTTAAAAATGATTTTTAAGATTTGCCAAGGGTTACTTGGGTTTAAAAGGATTTTAGATTTGCCAAGGGTTGCTTGGGCTTAAAATGATTTTGGATTTGCCAAAGGCTGCTTAGGTTTAAAATGATTTTGGATTTGCCAAGCATTGCTTAGGCTTAAAATGATTTTGGTTGTTGAGGATTACTTAGGCTTAAAAATAATTTTTGAGATTTGCCAACAGTTACTTAGGCTCAAAATGATTTTGGATTTGCCAAGGGTTACTTGGGATTAAAATGATTTCGGATTTGCTAAGGGTTGCTTAGGCTTAAAATGAATTTGGATTTGCCAAAGGTTACTTGGGCTTAAAATGATTTTGGATTTGCCAAGGGTTGTTTGGGCTTAAAATGATTTTGGAGTTGCCAAGGGTTATTTGGGCTCAAAAATGATTTTTGGGATTTGCCAAGGGTTATATGGGCTCAAAATGATTTTGTTTTTGCCAAGGCTTGCTTGGGCTTCAGATATGTTTACAAGTTGGAAATGAAATGAGCAAAACTTTAATGATATGTGACTTCTTAATCTTTAAAGTCAGAGGGAAAAGTCAGAGGGAATGATGCATGGCTTATAAAAATTTTCCAAAGTTTGAAGAAATAATATGATGCAATTTAGGCTGCCCTAAATTGAAAAGAGTTTGATGAGATGCAATGTTCTAACTCTATGTTAGGCAATCATGAAAGTGAAAACCTAAGCTATCTTAGGACAATCGATTTTTTTGAAAAAGCAAACCTAACTCTGTTCTAGGTTGAAATATGAAATTACTCTTAGAGGTTTTGATTAGCTTTGATTGACACTAATTGAGACTCTGAGTCTTGTATGTACATCCTATTGCTAATGAATATTTTGACAAATTTAATACCTTGAACCACTGCAAGACTGATCTGCATTGTAAGGTGACAATTTATAAGAAATGTCAGATTAATGATTGAATTTTTAGTAAGATGCCCCACTTTTGAAGAATGATGACTTAGATCACTTTGGTGGTCATAAAGGTTAGAGAGGAAATTGGTAATCTATTTAGCAGTGATAGTGGAAAGGTAAGGTTTTGGTAATGCTACTAGTTAAAGCCACATTTAGTTTGGGTCGAGTATGCTGGATAATGGATGATACCATGCTCAGTCTTGGTTTAAAGATTAACTTGGAAGGATGAGGTCAAATGTATTAGTCTTAGGGTATTCCACCAGATGGGGTTATCTTTCTCACATCACTTGTCATTAGTATAGCAGCCCAAACCATAATGAATGGCTGAAGGAGATCCATGCACTTTGTCAGACCAGCTGGTTTATCAGATAAGCTGGAAGGGTATGATGCTTGGTTTGTGTCACGACCCGCTCTCACGAGCCGCGACTGTCTTAGGGCACTGGAGATGCCAATGGCGACCGGCACCCGTAGAACCTAATATCAGTCATATCAATCTTATCAATGCAATATACATGTATACAATCCCTATTTATTCATTATCAATCACAACCTGTCATACATTCTCAATCCTTTATATTCACACTACCCACAGGATCATATCAATCATAACATATATTTTCCATATCATAGTATCCTCATTTAGATACATGTTCATTTCCTAGCTAACCCGTACATACCCATGGAGCAGCTAGATTATGAACACCAAAATATAA
>CANXYC010308314.1:0-11108 GCA_948193065.1 Aleurites moluccanus | reverse complement strand
TTCAATTGATTGGCATACTCAGTGACAGTTCTACTTCCCTGTTTTGCAGCCATTGTTTTCACTTTAACTTCATAAACTTGAGCTGCATCTTTCGCCTTTGAATAGGTCTATTGAATAGCATCCCAAATCTCCTTTGCAGTTGCCAAGAACATGCAAGTATCACTTATTTCAGGAACCATCGACTTCCACAACCAAGCCATTATCATTGAATCTTCTTCCTCCCAAGTTTCAAGGCGAGGATCGTCTGATTTAGGGGCTGCACTTATGAGATGACTTATTTTTCTTTTCCCTTTGAGAATTGTGCGAACAAGTTGAGACCATTTGAGATAGTTTGTCCCATCCAATCTATAGGTTGCTTGAATGCTCGACAAATCTCCAAGTTGTTGGTTTCGGTTTAATTGTTCAAACATAGTCAAGGAAGTGGTTTCTCCGGTCTCTAACATTTTGCTTAAGGGAAAAAAGGTTTAAGATAAAAGGAAAAAATGATAGGCTTTAACAATGAAGGCCAAACTAGAGAATAGAAAAATCCTAGAAATAAAGTTGACAACAAATATTGAAATTCGGCAATGAAGGCCGTGAGATAATTCGTCAAACAAAAAATGATGGCAATGAAGGCTCTGATACCATATGAATAATTGAAAGAGAATTATATTCCTCTTATTTTTATTACCAAACAACAATGTCGGCTTTTTATACACATTAACCTAGCAAATATAGGAAACCTAATAATATACAAAATTATCTCCTAAATAAAAAAGCTAATTATCTCCTAAATAGGAAAGCTAATAATATACAAAATTATCTCCTAAATAGAATTTTCTTTACAAAAAGAATATTTCATATAATAATTCGTAGATTAAGATGAAATTTGCTTTCGACCAAGTAATTTGCTTTTTTAACTTCTTGTTCGTTTGAAATTACTTCATTATCCCATGTTGCTTGCTGGCTTACTTCTTGTGATTTGTGAAGGGTGATTTGGTACCGTTTGATGAGGTATACACTATTTTAAGTGTTTCTTTCTTCAATAATATTATTTAAATTTTGTATAGCTAGAAATTTGTTGAAATTAAGTAGTTTCAGCTTTCAATTTATGAAATTTGTAGATGATTAGCTGACTGTAACCATGTAAGTTAATTTAAGTAAGATTTCAAATTCAAATAAAAATGCTCTAGTAAGTAAGATTTCAAATTCAAATAAAAATGCTCTAGTAAGTTCATCATGCAGCCAATTTAAATTAAATTTCCATTCAATTGCAATCTCAAAGTTCACATTCAAAACAAGTTAAGTTTGTCCTACATTTGTTTTGATAATTGGAGTAGAGAATCACATGTAGACCATAGCCATATGTAGCAGCAATTATCTATGCACATCTAGAATATTTCAACCTGATAAGCAGCAAACTCAAATCAGTATAGGCACTCAGAGACATGGCAACTTATATTTTCTACTCATCAATTATATTGATCGGATCTTAGAATGCTAAATAAAGATTCATTTCAGAATATAGCACATCTGTCATTAATTTTCCTAAATATTATGAACACATTTCCAGAAACCATAGGATAAGACCAAAATTCATCCATTGCTCACTTCAATCTCCTCACCAAAATATAATATAAATATAGCAGAATCACAATAATTGGATGATATTTTTCTCGCTTCAATCTCCTAATCAAAATATAATATAAATATTGCAGAATCAAAATATTTGGATGAGATTTTACATACATCATTTACAACATTTTTTATTTCCCTAGAGTTGAATCCAGAAACACACCTCATTCTAGCAATAACACATTCTGCACACATACTGAGGAGACAACCAAATAATTGATGATCACCTCATTCTCTGGATGCAATCGTGACTGGAATATGGTTAATATGGTCTGCAGGGTCTTGAGTTGAACACTCTCATCAGCCATTTTTGTCAAACCCCGTCTTACTGTCTTAAAACCAGAAATATCGACTATTGCATTAAGGATAACAGTTATAAGAAAAGGGAAAAAAAAAAAGAATCAGGTGTCATTGCAAGGAAATAGCCAGTTAACCATCATTAATTAAATTAAAAAAAAGTATTAAAATTTCTAAATGAGAATGCAATCTTTTTGGAGAAACAATACATAATATGTGCTTTATGGCATATAACAATGATGTTCTGTGAAAACCACAAGCTTGAAAGCTTATGTTGCCAAGCAAGTACAAGTATGTTTATAACAAAGAATAGGACATTAACTAACTATCAGGGGACTGGTTATAAGTTGATCCCAGCAAGCATTATAACAGCTATCCAAAACATAAACAATAAAAAATGAACTGATTTTTTATTTAAAAAAAACCCATCATATTTTAGAACTAGTGGTTAACTTCAACAAGTTCTGGACCTCTATTTTTGGCTTGCTCCCAATAAAATGAGCAGTATTTTGTACTAGCTTTTTCTTCATATTTCCGTTTCTTATCTTTCTTACTCTTTTCGCTCCTCTTGCTAAATATAGGTTTAAAATCCTCCCTTCAAGCTTTTTGGGCACATTTAGGGATGGCAACGAGATGAGAGAACCATCCTCATCCCCACCCCCGCCTTAGCGGGGAATTCCCATCTCCGTCCCCGTTTCACATACGGGGATAATTTAATCTTCATCCCCGTATCCGTGGGGATCCCGGTTCCCCGCTTGAATTTTGTATTACTAAATTTATTTATATTTATAAAATTCATAAATAATAGCTAAAAATATGAAAAATTTTATTTAGAAAATATTAATAAATTCAAACACACAAAACAACAACCAAACATAATTAAAATATAAATATTTTAATAAATCAAAAATATTCGGTAATATTTTTTAATAAAACATTAAAAATTAAGCATACATTAAAATATGAATATTTAAACAAATTTAATCTGATAAGCGCTTTCAATGAACTCCAATAATCTCATAAGAATTATTTCTTGAACAAATTATTCCTTATATATATATATATATATAATATAATTTTATATAAGAAATAATTAAATAAATATAATAATTAACTAAGTATAATAACGGGTCTCCATGGGGACGGGGATAGGGATCCTCACGGGGTGGGGAATATACTCCCCATCCCCGCTAACGAGGAAAAAATATTCCCCATCCCCGCCCCCATTGAGAGATAAATAGGCGGAATTCCCACTCCGTTCAGAACAAATCCCTGCAGGGAACGGGTATTCTCCACCCCATTGCTATCCCTAGGCACATTCCATAGAAAAATTATTATCAATTCCAGCATTCATCCTAAAAAATTATTATCAAATGAGATTCCATATGCTATCAGATCTACCAATAAAATTTCCAAATTTAATGTTCAGCACCTCAGGATGCCTTAACGATCCTTA
The DNA here is from genome assembly GCA_948193065.1 of Aleurites moluccanus. NCBI lineage: Eukaryota > Viridiplantae > Streptophyta > Magnoliopsida > Malpighiales > Euphorbiaceae > Aleurites > Aleurites moluccanus. Next base: position 7,741 of record CANXYC010308314.1, on the reverse strand, counting down.
AAATCTTATTATCTAGGCATTGTATTCTAATGAAAAAAATCTCACATCTATCATTTCATAATCAATATTCTTTCAATCTGCATTTATACACCAATCTCCCATCAGACTAGTAAGTTAATTCAGAATATCTTACAGCCAACAACATAGCATTAGTACCAATCAACTCCAATTTTTCTGTAATAAAGATTAATATCTGCATTTCCATTATAATTAAAAAGGATTAATTTCTAACAGATTCATGTTCCATTGTTTCCTTATCATTCTTTGCTTCAGTAAATTAGCAGTCAACATAAACCACTTCTTTTGTAACAGAGTTTCATAATCTTGACTCTTGAGATACTTTTTTAGAATTCTATTGAAAGGTAGACCTTCAGGAATAACGGAAAAGCAACAGAGCTAGAATGGTTAGCCCACTACCTCACTTAACAAGCCACCGATAGTATTAGACCAAAATATTTACCATCAACTCTTTGAATTAGTAAGTTTGGTTTGTTGTCTTCCTTATTTTTGTTTCAGCTGTTTATTTTCTTTGTTTGGAAGAAGTTCTTCAGGTTCAACTCAAAATTCATATTCAATCATCATGCTATAACAAAAAAAAAAAAAAAAAAAGAGATTAGAATCAGTCTGTTTTTCTCTCCCCTCATTTTTAGGCTTTTAGAAAACAAAAAGCAAGGAAGGGAAGTTCCCAAATATATATATATTGACAACATAACAGACATGAGAATAACAAAAGCTATGAACACTAAAAAACACATACCTTCCACTCCGAAAGTCCTTCCATGCTGCCAGAATCTAATTTTTTTGACAGCAACAACAGTCTTCTTTATCCCCTTCGGGGTACCCTCTCCTTAAGACAACCCTTATACACAGAACCAAAACCTCCATTTCCCAATACCATATATTGTCTAAAATTATATGTTGCAGCCTTCAATTGTGCAAAAAAGTAAAAACCCGTCAAGTTAGAGTTGCTAACAATTTGCCCATCTGAAGCTGAGTGTTATCCTCAATGGGATTGTTGCCCCAAATAGATGTAAAGTTGCTGCTTGGTTGAGATATCCATGTTATAAGGTTGTTGCTTATTTCTAGAACCCAATGCTGCAAGAGACATTGCTATCCGCAAAAGGTGCATTCCCTGAAAGGTTAAGATTTTGAAATTACAAAATAACTTTATGAAAAAGATTCATGTGATTCTGCTACTTATAGCTATCGATATATAATTTTCTTAAGAAAATTGCCTTCATTTTCAACCAGAGAGAGAAAGAGAGAAAGAGATTCAGCAGAGACTAAATTGAGAAACTTTACCTGTAGTGGCGTGGTTAATAGTGCTCCAAGGTGGGTATTGACCATGAGATGAACAACTCCAGCAAATTCTGATTACCTATAAAATACAAATTGCCAACTCTTTTCCTAATTTACCACTGGATTTGGAGCCCTCTCTGCGCTCTGCAGAGAAAAAGGAGGAAACTTTCTTCAATTCTTCTCCTCTTCTCTCTTTTTGTTTCTCTTCCAACCAACCACTGGCATGAGGTTCAACCAGTGATTAACTTTATTGATTAATAAAACAATAAAATCAAAATCATAAACAAGAAAACCCTGAACAGGAAAAGAAGAAATTAAAACAACACAAGTCGTGAGTTTCGGTCTCCCACAGAGGATCGATCATCAACAAGAGGAGAATCAGAGTCAATGGCCAGAAAATGGGTCTCCGACAACTCAGTCTGGAAGAGGCTTGAAAGAGTGAGAAGAAGGATCTGCGTGAGGAAGAAAATAAAAGAAAAAGAAGGAGAGAAAAAAAGAGGAAAGAAGATTAAAAAAAAAAAAGGGGTTACGAGTTTAATGGGAAATCAACTGTGTGATTACTAAATTTTTTTGAGTTTATTCTATTTTAAACTAGTAATTATATTTTTTATAATATTTTATCAAATAATCATTAGATTAAACCGAAATCAGGTTGATACAAATAACATCTGAGTCAGTATTATAAACTGGCTCGGAATGTGACATAAAATATTACATAAATAAAAAATATAATATTAGCAAAAAATTTAATAATCATATAAAAAAATTTAAAAATTTAATGATCATATTGATAAAATATTAAAATTTAGTAATTTTTAAAATTAATTATATTTTTTTTATTTTTTATTTTTTTAAATATTTTTTTTAATTTTTATCAAAATATTTTTTAATTATTTTTATTAATATTTTTAGTCATTTTTTATTTTTTGTCAAAATATTTTTTAATTCTTTTAAGTGAAAATATTTTTCAAATTAATTATTTTTTAATATTTTTTATCAAAATATTTTTTAATTAATTTCACTAATATTCAACACTTAGTGTTAACCCTCTGACTAATAGTTATATACCAAATAATAAATAAATCAGTCATAATTTCTTTATCATAACTATACTTTCTTTCAAAAAGACAATAAATTATAAATATAGATATAATAATATTTCAATTTAATGATGAAATATCAAGTTATATGAATTTTTTTTATCATTTTAATTCTTTGACTTATATATTTATTATTTAATTTTAAATAAAATATTTTATTATTATTATTATTATTGTTGTTGTTGTTGTTGTTATAAAAATTAAAATAAAATAAAAGATAAAATAAAAAATTTATTTTTGACTTTGTCATTTGAATTTTCTTATTAATTTTATTTTTACATCATTTGAATTTTCTAGTCAATTTTATTCTTACACACCAAGTAACTATATTTAAATGATGGGTTATCTTTTGAAATTCAATGGTATCATTTAGTAAAAGAAGGTATTTTAACTCATGGTGTGATGTAGCTCATAATCCTTTCTCTTAGTTTCACGTCATTCATTGATCGAACTATTATGTTCAGTTAAGTTTCACAAACTCCGAAATTTCATATTAATGAATATGATCAGTGTATAATACAAAATTTTTTCCATTCAAAATGATAAGAAAGTCAGAAAATAAATTTATTTTATTTTATTTTAGGTTAAGAATAATAATAATAAAACATTTCATTTAAAATTACTAGAAAAATTTATTGTTTGAATTTATAAAAATTAAGTTTAGAAAATATTTTCACTTAAAAGAATTAAAAAATATTATGATAAAAATATTAAAAAATAAAAAAATATGTCATGACCCACTTTTGAGCCGCAACAGTCTTAGGACACGAGTAGACCTAAGGTCACTGAAAACCCGTAGAACCCATGAACAACCATTTATCAATCATTCGATCAATATTAACTCATTCACCCATGCTTAAATCCAATTTATTACTTATAAATTTTATAAAAATTTTGCCAGGGATTTCTTTATAATTTTAATGCTATTATAAACCTAAAATCGAATCTTTCACAAATTATACAGCCTGCACTAAAATTATTTTTACACTCTCAATAATTTGCCTTCTTTATACCCTCAACTTCACAATTCACACAGTCAAATAAAACACTTCTATATGTTCATTCTATTCATAATATGACACAATCCATATACATGCGTTTTCTTTATTAGTATCTTTGTCACTATCATATATCACACCATATTTATTTTACCATTAGTTATCATTTCAGTTTTAGTAACTGCTAATATATACATATACAAACTATTAGTTATCATTTCAGTTTTAGTAACTGCTAATATATACATATACAAACTATCTTCTTCCCCAAAATATACTCCATGGAGCTCTAGAGTATGAACTAACTGACTTCACAAAAAAAAATTACACTAGAGTCGTTGGATGTCCCAAGTACAGAAGAAGGAAACTGTCTTGGGATTTTGCTCCTAGTACTTCTTTCCTGTAAAATTATTAAACAACCACGAGTGAGTATAAAAATACTCAGCGAGCATATATATATCATTAAATATGAGATATAAGCATGTGATAACAAAAGTTGTCAATAGTAGTCAAGTGTCAATAAATACGATGAAGAATATCAATATATTCAATTTATATGTCAAGGTTAATTAAATTGCACACCAAATATTTTTGGAAGTAGGAACAGGTAACAATTAAATCGATAAAAGAATGACCATCAATGGTAAGCAATAAGATATAAGTTTGGAATCAATGAACAGGTAAACAATACTCGTATCATGTAGATAAGACAGATAAAGGGTCAGAACAGTAGGGATTATATGTAAACATACAGTCAATCTCATATCAGTATCAGTAAGCATAAGACTGATCAGGTCTTACGGCCAGGACCAATAACCCTTCCTAGCTAGGGCATCAGTAAACAATATACACATTGTTGACAGTCTGTACCCACTACCTTATCGAAGCAGCAGCTTTGTCAAATCTACATGTAAATAGGCCAATGGAAATCAATAACAATATCAAGTATCCATTAGGAACATTACGGTACAATGACTTTTGATTGATACACATGACTTACTTGTCAATTAATGTCAATACATTTCATTAATCATGTATCGATTTCTTTACTTGATACAAAGGTAGCAATTACCAATAAACATCATAGAATGTGGTTAAACATTTGGTGTGCATACTTTTAGGAGCAATTCGGGTGCATAGTCAATCAAGTATAATAGGCATTTCAATATCAATAACAATCAATGGATTTGGTGATTTCAATCATAAGAATGATTAAAGAATGATCAACAATAGGAATGTGGCACTTAACCAAGAAAGAAACATGTTCATTGGGTCAACAAATCAAAACAAGGATATGCATAATGATGTATACATTACTCACCTTAGCTTATGACTTGTACATTTTCCTTTTCCTTTATTCTTGATTTTTTATCTTATCTCTTATGGTACCCATCACATCTCTTATTCATTCTTGACTCTACATGTCCAATTAATTTCCATTTAGATACTATTTAACATAAAATTACATTATTTATACTTATATTAAAGAAAATTCCTCAAATTTCCAAATTTTAGGTTTTGCCTATAAAGAACGTTACTGACAGCCTGTGTTTCATTACTCATCTCTCTCTATATATTTATCCAACTGCTTCAATTCTTGTTCCTAATTAAACTTAACATGTAAGGTTCTAACATACCCAAATTTCATATTAAAATCATTACTACAATTTATAGTGTTAATCTAAACTTAAGCTTATAATCAGCACTGCTGCCTACATTCTGCCTACAAATCTTATTCTAACAGATATTGTTATTTTACTAATAACTCAATCAATACTTAATCAATTACTGTAATTCTTTTTTTTTTATTTAAAATAGACATATAATTTTATAACATATCCAAATTTTAGAATTTTTGGATCACTATACAATTATTAGTGAATTTTCAAAGTTAAACTACTGTCCTGAAATCTTTATCCAAACATGTCATGTTTCCATGCCTATTGGATAAATGAGCTTTTAAGAGATCAAATATTTAATTTTCATGCCTCAGAAATAATATCAAATGTCAATTGGGATTTACCTCCAGTATTTGATGATTATCCCAATGAAGAAATATTATTATCTACAACAATAGTTTCATCATGTATTGGGAATCATAATAATATCGGGGAATCGCAATAGATCACAACACAGTTTCACAAGAAAGAAGAATATTATTATGAAGATCCATTCTTCATTAATCTTTCTACTGCATCTGATTCTCAATTCATCAAAAAAATTTTAATTGAAACTTATATCCAAAATTATTGGACAGATTGGATGGGAATTATAAGGAAAATTGAAAAGTTTCACATTCTTTATGAGTATTTTACGACCATGTATTTTCAATATAGAATTCTTTTACCTAAGAATTCTTTTGAAGATAATGTTGCTGCAAATTCGAGGACGAATTTTCTCTACCCAAGAGAGAATGATGGAGATTTACAAGATTTAGTGTTTTCCATATTTGTATTTCTATATTTTTGGTATTTTTATTTTTCTTAATTACTTTTAATAGGAAACTTAGTTTTAGGCATTATTTAAGATATTATATTATTTTTTATTTGTTTCTCTATTTAAGTTAGTTTAGATTTATTTTCTTATTTATGTAAATCTGGTAATTTGTTTCCTTTTGGGAATAAATTACCATATTATATTTTAGAGTTTTCTAAAAGTTATTTCCTATATATAGTTATGTAAACCTTAGGGTTGGGAGAGTTTGGATTTGAATTAAAAATAACCTTTCTGTTCGAAAGTCGTTTCTTCTAATTTTCGATATTCTTTTTTGAATCAACGAAATTTGATGCCTATTTCCTGGTATTTCTAAAATCAACAGGTTATAAAAGATTATTTTCCGGTATTCATGCGCAAATCAACGGATTATAATAGGATTCTATTTTCTATTGATATTCTGCTGCGTCAGGTTTCATAAAACTTTAATGAAAAGAATTTAAGAACTTAATTGAAAAGAATTAAAAGAATTACAGTAGCAATTATAAATAAGAGAAATTTTAGGTCAAAGTATAATTACCCAAAATTATGGGACCTACCAAATCTATAATTATTTTAAGTAAAAAATTTCCTAGAAACTAAGGGATAGCCGACCCACATGTTCAATTGGGATAAAATCATACAAAAATATTTACCTAATTACACCCTCATTCCGTGCAAAAAGTGACAAGTAACCTAATTTTTTCTTTTTTTTTTCAAGATTTTCTAATGGCTTTGGTGTATAAAAGGAATAGAGAGCTAGCTATTTGGAAAGAATTGAAAAAAACTACTATTTTAGGAATACTGTAACACCCATCATTTCTCCTAAACATTCTTTGTGTATATTTTGAGTATAAATTTATTTTATTGGCTTAATCAATCAATTTTGAAATAAGTATAAATATTTACGTATTAATTACATATGATAATGATAGAAAATGAGTATGGACATTTTGGGAGAAATATTGATTAAGTTATTGAAATTTCGTGAGAAAATGCTAAGTGCTAAAGAAATTGAGAATTTGAGTCTTCTGTGAAATTCTGTGAAAATTGGGTTAAGGGTTTCCAGCTGGCATTGGCGAGTTGGCCTTGAGAAGAAGCAATGCCGAGCTGGCCTTGCGGAGATGCAATTCTGAGCTGGCCTTGCGAAGAAACAATTCCGAGCTGGCCTTGCGAAGAAGTAATTCCGAGCTGGCCTTGCGAAGAAGCAATGCCTAGTTGGCTTTGCGGAGAAGCAATGCCGAGTTGGCTTTGCGGAGAAGCAATGCCGAGCTAGCTTTGCGGAGATGCAATGCCGATCTGGTATTGCGAAGAGGTCTTGCCGAGCTGGTCTCGCGAAGACGAAAGGCGAAGAGGAAATGCGAAGAGGTAAGTGCGAGACGGCATATGCGAAGAGGCATATGCGAGCTGGCAATGCGAAGAGGGATGTGCGAGCCGGCAATGCGATCTGGTAAAAGGCGAGCCGGCAATGCGAAGAAGCATTGGCGAGCAGAGATTGACGATCTGGGTCTGGTGAGCCGACAATTGGCGAGCTGGACCAGCAGAAATTGAATTTTGGCGAGGCAGGACGAATAAGTGCACAGTAACGGGATTTTAACAAATAGGCAGTAGCCTATTTAAGAGAGGCAGTAGCTAATACTTAAAAACGTTAAGTCATTTTTCTTTCTTTCTATCATCACTGAATTCGTTCCTTCTTCTTCCAAAGCCCGATCACTGTTCAACATCTTCCTCACCGATTCTCACATTTTCTCCACCGAATTTTTCTGGATAAAATTTAGAGAATCATATATATACTATCTGGGTTCATCCTCTTTCAGTCCATAGTTAGTGAGGAGGGGCTGGAAATATCGGCAGTAACAGTAAAGGATTTCT
>CANXYC010308309.1:0-16292 GCA_948193065.1 Aleurites moluccanus | reverse complement strand
AGGAACGAAGTACTCTACTGATAAGTGGAGGAAAGAATATGCTCGACCATAGGGAGAGGGTTGAAATGAGCTCGAGTGATAACGAGAGGGTAGGAAAAAGCTCGACTGAAAGGAGAGGTAGGGGCTCGATCAATGGGAGGATTGAAAACCAGCAGCTACTCGCTAAGGAAGACAGATTCTTTCAAAGAAAGCCCTTTATCTGGAAAAAGCTGAAAAAACTCACACCTGGCTGGGTAGATATAGGTACCTCCTGCCTCCTTGCTTAGCTTGACTTGTTCACGGAGACTTTATTTACCTTGGCAGCTAAGCGGCGGCATTCAAATTTCGGTAGAGCCGGACCCGACGGAGACTCTCGCTTTTCCTAAAACCTGTAACTTGCAAGTCGTGACTCGAAAGTCGTGCTTTTGATATAAGATTGTCTCAGAAATATATCAGTTTCAAGAATCAAAGATATAAAGACTGAGTTGTGAATGTTCTCCACCGATTATATCAAACAACTTGCACGCTTTCCTAAGAAAGATTCAGTCTCGCTATGCGCATCTCGCTCTGAATAGCGAGGGGAGGGCATGGGTTGATCGTCTTATTAGACTTTGTGAATTCCTTCTTCTCTAAAAATGGTAGAGCCACAGGTCAGTAGAACAGGTGTATCGTTTTCATAGCAGGTTCATTGCAGGCATAGCAGTTGTATGGCTTTTTCTAGCTGTTTTCTATATAATATAGTATAGGAGGAGAACGCTTTCTAGCTATAGAGCAGTTATATGACTTTCCTAGCGTTTAGTAGTTGTAGGGATAGGTAGCTACAAGTAGTGCTTGAATGGTAAGACTCTTTTGAGTGCTTTAACAGGACTTCAATAGGTTAGCATCTATGCTTCTGCCGAAAGAAGGAAAGATAAGATAGTCAAAGCAGTTCAAGCCAAAATGCTACACTCCTAGGTCTGGGATTGATCCCACTAGCCTTAGTTCTTTTCTATATATTCTATTCTTCCCCAACTGACGCACTAGAACGAAAGACTCCAGGGTTTAACGCATGGGCTATGCCTAAAGAAAAGTAAGCCAATTTTTCCGACTTTCGTGTTAGTGGAACTGTTGAAGACAACTCAATAGGGAATTCTTTATTTCTAGAACCAATTCGTGAGATGACAGTGATTCTTTAATCTCTAAAGAGAAGGGTCTTTTCCGAAGAAAGTTTCCGTCTCCTGCGATAGGACCTTACCTTAGGGAAGGAGAAGACTTAATTCATTCACCCCGGTAAAGGTTTGGATGCAATTGAAAGAGATAGTGTTGGGTGCCTTAAATTTAATAACATGTATTTGTGGTACAGAGTCCGTTAGATCAAGGTATTTCAGTTATGTGTTTTAAATAAATACTCATCTCCTTTCCTAACCTCCTTTCGTCCTTCCAACCGGATTGGAAAGGAACGAGTTGCGAGGTCAAACTCTTTTAAGAATTAACTCAAACCAGCTACGTAAGCCCTAAGAGATTGAAGAGTGAATTCACAAGAAAAAGTCTTATGAAAGACGTATCTTAGATGTTTTATCCAACCGTTCGTAACCTCACTCCTTTGGCTTGCCCTTGGGTTTCCTAATAACAGAACTCTTCAATACACGAGGAATGCCATACTCTATGTTCTCTTTCCGTAGGCAATTTAACATTGAGGATGTGACATCTTAAGTGTTTAGTGTTAAGGGCTTTTCAAAGTTGGATCACCGACCGCCTTTGAGACTTTCTAACTCCCTCCCTTGCCGCTACTCCTTTGCTTCAGAAGAGACACGAGCGGCGTAAGCCTTGAGACCCTGAAGGGTCGACCGCTGAGAAGTGGATTCAAACTACGGATACGCAGCCCTACTAATAGAAGGGGCGGAGACCAGCAACTTTTTTAACAGCACACAAGCTATATCTTCACGTCCATGAGAACCAACGACCAAAGTCATAAAGAAGTCATCCCTTCATGTTTGAAGCTCTGAAATGACCTTTAGCCTCTCCCCGGTTCTATGTACCAGCCCCCTCGAATCAGAGAAGGAACCGAGAGAGGCATGAATCGAAGTCAAATTCACACTCATACGAATTTCAGGGAAAACCCTCCCAACAAGATGCTCAGTCTCACCTGCTATTGCTGGATCTTTTCTATTTTTAATTAGAAGAAGGTGATAACCCGCTAGCAAGAGCCGATAAGGAAGCATGGAAGTCCTAAAAAGGCCTCTTTCAAATGGAGGAATGCCACCTCGAGTCACTCTTGCACTTGACGCCGGGATTCATTTCGATAAATTCTGAATAGAAATCAGGGAGGATGCGCTCCATTTCATTCTCTTAGCTCAGAGAGGTTGTCGATACCATATAATATGCTACGAATCTACTGCCGGGGATAAGAAGCGCTTTGCGAATAAGAAGTTTTTAACTAAGATCAGGTCTTCCAGATCCGCAGCTGGATAGAATGAATCCACGGAATTCTTTATAATAAAACTTTGCTTTGAAGTTGGCGAATAAGTGTTCATTCACATAAATCTTATTCAGAAGAGTGAGAATAGCCGGAATGAGACTAATCTAGTAAAGTAAAAAGGGAGCCTTTCTAATGTAAGGAGGGGCCTCATTTAGGAGCGCTCTTTTCATCCAACTCGAGCTATCAGAAGCAAACGCATCGCCGCTACGGGATTCTTTTTGAAGCTAAAAAAATAGGTCTTTCATCCCCGGCTCAAAAGCTGTTGGTGACTGGTCATAAAACGCCCGGAATTTACTGGTCTGTCTATAGAATGCCCTAAAGTCCACTGTTCGGCAACCAAGGGAGTGCTATCGGCCATTAAGGAGCTGAAAAGCTGGAGATCGGTACCTGTCAGTCAGTGCTCGCTTTCTCTTAGGCAATTTAGAGTTGAAAAGTAGTCCGTTCTAGGCATAGCTTGAACCCGCAAAACATCTCTTCTTGTTTTTGGTATCGATAAGTCTAAATCCCCTCATTTCTTACTAAAACAATGCTACACTCGCCGTAGGAATCAAAACACCTTCATGCATGACTAATTGGGAGACAACATAGTAGTTTGTGAAGATGGGTGCCTTAGTGCCATAGAAAGTGATTCGTAAGGCGGGCGAGGTGGACATCAGTCATTTCGATTGCCAGCACAAAAGAAAAGTAATAAAAAGAATTGCAGATCTCGTTTTCTCTGTCCCCCTTTCTCCTTAGTAAGCACAAAAGGTAGAATCCTATGCTTATGCGCACAATCCAGCTAGGGAAGAGGTAAAGCGAGTCAGAAAGTAGAATGGATTGAACGAGTTTAAAGCTAGTTCAAATTCAAAGGTGAGTCGTCATGTAATGGACTGGTGGATTAGGCTCCTAGCTGCTTCCATGGAATGAGATTCGAGTGCGTGGATAAAGGAAATGAGTCAAACTGGTTCCGTCTTTCATTAGGGTTCAGATATGGGGAAATCATCTAATAACGTAGTCAGAGTCGGAGTGCCACCCCGCAGAGTTAGGCTGGGTTTTCATCAATAGCTTGTTCATTCAACAGGTTTCGTCAATCAAATCTAGCTTCGTATGTCTACCCTAGCTAGAGAGAGTGAAGATGGAATGATTTGACTCCCACTCCTAGCGTGCTAAGCCGTAGTATGCTTTTTAAGAAGATCCTTCCCACTCCTTATCTGTATTATTTCTTGAACTGCGAGACTAAAGGATGTGAAACCGCGCTGAGGGTGATGGAAATGAGTCCCCAGGAACTACGACTGATGGAAGACCCGAAGACTCTCTAGGGGCAGACCTAGTACTTCCTTTTGATCGGGGGCTTCTCTCCTTTTCTCTTTCCCCACTCACTGCTTAAAGGGAAGACACATTTTTTACTTTTGATGGTACTTCACTTCCTCTGCGGCCTCTGGTTCTGACTAGCTTAGCGGTACCCTTTCAAAGGATGTTAAACCTGCAAATAACGTTAGCAATTATCATTTCCTTGTCCTAAGAAGAAGATGTGAAGCTGCGGGCTGACTTCTTTGAGAGAAAGGAGAAGCGAAATGAATGGCATCGAAGCTTTATACTCAATAATCAAATTCTACCGCTTCCGTAACAACCTATATTCAACATACAACTAGTTGCTAACAGCAGCTGATAAGCGACATTCAACCTTAAACCATAGTTAATAGAACGAATTCTTATTAGATATAGTTCTATATCCGGGGCATGTAGCTTCTTTGGAGGGCATGCGGTGAAGAGCGCTTCCTTAGCCACTACTTTTAGCTTAGCTGCGTTAGCCTGCCATTCCTCTTCTTCCTTTTCTGGTCACTTGATACGATCTTCCATTTTTGTTTACAACCGGAGCACTGAAGAACTTCCTCAATGGGTACGTCTGGAAGAAGCGCAGTACCGTAGCCAATCCTTGACCCATATAGTACTGAAACTAGATTCCAAGGAAAAGGTATGGAAGTAGAGGCTGCAACTGTAGGTATCCCAATGGCTGGAATTACAGGTAGACCCGAAATAACTGTTACGCCTCTCTAGACCCTCAGGGTAAAGGGGGTAGGGATCTTAGTGAAGCTAGTATTTTGACCTCTTTTCAAGCCAGCTAGATAAAGTGCTAGTTCCCAAAATCATGTATTTCTAGTCTTAAGCTAAGCGAGCGAATAGGGTCCCCTGGGGATATTAAGTCTTCTTCACAGATTTGATCTCCTCCAGGCAGTGTATCAGTAGTTGATAGTCCCATTCCTGTAACACTTTCTATAGGCTCATTCCTTAATAATCTCTGTCCTGGTCCCTTCCTATAAAGGTAAGAAATGCCCTTAGGCAATGAAGTAAGTAAACAAGTGAAGTGAGAGCTAGTCTAGATAATCTCCCTTCTTAGTCTATAAAGCTATTGAAGAGGAACCTTGCAGGTGTACTAACATAAGCATATTAGTTTCCAACGGAAGACTTGGTTCTGGCAATCACTGAGAGACTTCCCCTCCTTCTGCTCTTAAACTCGTTCAAGCAGTTGATCTCATTGCCGAAGCCCTATCTGATTCGAGAGTCTGACCTTTTCTTGCCTTTGAGTTGGCTTCATTGATTGCTTAATGGTATAGATGTTAACCAGGTCCTCTTGTCTCCTCCTTTCTGCCCATTAAGGAAGGGCGGCTTAACTGCCGAACCTCTGAGTGGCATTCCCCTTGGCTTCACCCGGCCGATAGAAACTGAGATTCTGAAGTGTAATTCTGCTCTAGGCGAAAGACAAACCAATATCTTCTGTTCCAGTCCTGATTCGGCCTTAGCTTAGCTACTGAGGCTCTGGCAAGACCTCTGTCTTTTACCGAAACAGTTCAGGGGCTTCTGCTGTATTTTCTCTCGGTTTCATGGGAAGAAGGGGAAAAAGAATGAATGATCTAAGGTCCGTTCCTTTCTTTTCGATACCGCTTCTATTCGCCAAAGCTCAATCTAGTAGTCATAGCATAGTCTGAGTCGGCCTTACTAGTAACATAGTCTATTATTAGTTCATAGTCTCATTCCGCCTATGGAATATGCTTATCTTTATCCCCTAATAGGATATGTTTCCACCGGTGAATATCTTTCTACCAGTTATTCCATAATTATCAGTTCGTACCTAATGACAAATCTTTCGACCTCTTCTAGCATTTCCTATTGAAGAGTTATCCCATTACTACCTTACTACCAGTGGGAAGGTAATATCTTGGATCGAAGTCCTTTCGTGTCTAAGGGGCTGAGGGGAGAACAAATGAATTGTATAATCCCCTATACTCTTCCTTAAGGATTTCCCCCTTCAAAAGCTAGTCTAATCACGGAATAACCTGTCGTATTGGACTTATGATGTACTTTCCTTTATTGAGTAGCTAATTCATACCTGTATCATAGACGGCAATCAGTTCTCTTCCCTTTACTTTAACACTAGACTTGTGTAATAGGATCTTTATATCCTTAAAAACTAGCTTAATCTGTAACTAGCTATCGTAGAATCATAGACTGAAATGAAAGCCTCTTACACTGAATCAATAGGCTATCACAGAGGTAAGTAAGGGGGCATAAGTCGTCTATCGATTCATCTTTCTTTTTCTTCCGGTCGGGGCCCATGGCTATTGCGCTTGTGCTGACACTAGAATCAATGGCATCGCTGACTCATTCAAATTAAAAAAAACCCCTTAGAAAAGAAGATCAGTGAGAAAGCTTTTTAGCCAGTTTCATAAATACTGTGAGAAAGCGAATTCCTTTTGCTTTGAGTGTTAGCAAGCGCTTATTAGGCAAGCCTGTGAGCACGCCAGTTGTTTAAAAACAGTCGTTTAGGGATTTTTTGCTTTCCCCTCTGGTCGGTATGATCCAGGTGAGGAAGGAATTCGTAAGGAAAAGGATAGGTATCTTTAGCTGTGCGATCATAGTCATAGTAAACAGAGGAAAAGAGCTTCTTTTCTTGGTCATCATACTGTAGAAGGGGGAGCTTTTTGGTATAAAATGACTCGACTGATTATTATAGGAATTGCTATCGCCTTTATCCCGATAATCATACTAAAATAAAAGGCAATGAAGCAATTAAATAATCTTCCGCAGCAGTACCTCACTCTTCCATAGTGATTGCTATGAGAAAGGAATTTACATAAAACTAGGCCCTATCAAGAGAAGCTGAGAATATTACGAGTCCCTTCTGTTCCGGGTGAGTTCTCTATCCTATAAGCATTAATAGCCTGAGGGCGAAAGAAGAAGGATTGGCGGGGCTAATGCGCCAATTAATGGTAGGGCTGGATAAGGATAATACTAAGCTTTACTTTCATAGTAGTATCTCTTTTTTTAGGGCTCTCAAAAAGATTCTAGGGTGTGCCCTCTGATTGATTGATTGAATTGAATTTGAATTGAAGTATCTTTGCTTCACCTCTGGCTATCCAAGCCAAGGGAATACCCGTCATCGTAATTCATCGTCCTAAGGGTTGGAGGACCAGTTCCTATCTTTGTAAGTCTAGCAACTTTTATCCTATTATAGTTGGAGCCGGCGGGCCAAGGCAAGCGCAGGTATGGAAGCGTAGGGAGCGAAGCCTTTTTTTCACACCCGAATAGAGCCTTATTGAATCAAACTCGAAAATGAAGCGATTATTAAGGGATTGGGAATGGAGTTCTCTTTGAAGTTATGTTCCCTGCCAGACTGAGAGAGTGTAGGTCTCTCGAGCCTTTCTTACTGTTAGCGAGCGAATTGGAGTGCTAAGGTCTTACCTTACCTGTATCCATTAGTGGATTACCCGTTCTAATACCTTCTCCTATATAAGCGATTGTGTAGTATTTAGAGCGAGAGAATGGATTGGCATAATCCATTTCCCTATAGTAGAAGTGGATGGTCTCCTTAGTAGTAGCAGGAAGTCTGCATAGTGGGGCAGCAGCCTTAGTTTTCGTCTGAAACTACGGCTTCTCTGGTTGCTATAGATGAATGAAGATCGTGCTTCTTCCGGCTCCTTAAATTGAGCAACTTCGTACCTCTCCTGTTAAGGTAAGGAGAGTAATAAAAAGAAATCCCTCAACAGATTACATATCCCTTCCTGTAGCCTACACAAAGTGATTAAAGGAAAGAAACTCTATTCTAGGCATGGCATTGAGTTCCATCTCTTGAGATAAGGGTTACATTCCGTGCCAGTCAGCCAGGCCAGCATCAGTAGTTCTTCAAAGCAAGTATCTTTACCTCATAGATAAGCCAGTGATCCAGGGGAATTTCCTCTTTTAGAAAAGTTTCTTCTCTACGCTTTAAAGCTTCAACCTTACCTTCTCTCTTACTTAGATGGAGGAAGCAAGCGAGCCTCTCGATTGAGGAAGGTTTGAAGACGCTCGACTGAAAGGAGAGGGGAGTAGGGAGATCTACTGATAAGTGGAGGGTTGGTTTGACCTTAGAGAGAGGGAAAGGATTTGCTTCTATCTTCTCATGCTGCTCGACCGTTGGAAGAGGGAGTTTGGAGCTTTCCTGCTTGTGAGTGAGGTTAGAGCGCTAACTAGACCAATTGGATTCTACTTTTACTTAAAGGACTCTCTTCCCAGATCCGGATTCTGTGCTCTATGAGTGATCAACCGTGTCCCTTTGAGTAGTTAAAGCATCAAAAAAGCAGTGGGCCCAACAGCTAGTCCCTTCTTCCCTAATCTTGGTTTTCTATTCAAGGCTCGACTTATCCTATTAGAACTTCACCTTACGTCGTAGCATCAGTGGGTGGAGTCTCTTAAGCTAACGCTCCTGGCTTAGAATGGGGATGTTATCCTCCTCCTTCCTTAGAATCTGGGTTACGTTCTGAGAATGAGTGAGTTTAAGAATTCGACTAAGGGAGGCTCTCAATAGGTTGGAGGGGAGGTCAAGGGGATGGAATGCTCGATCTCAGGGAAAGGGTTAGAGGCTCATTCTCACCGATAAGGAGAGAGTCAGTCAGCGGCTGGTGCCAACGCATAAGTACTCTCTTCTTTTAAGTAGTGCTCCTACCTTAGATAGATAGGGAGAGGAATATCAACCAACAAGGTAGGGGCTTTGGGTCTAGCCCTAGATCAAAGGGATAGAGGGTTACCTAAGTCGACAGGGATGAAGGACTCGGCTGCTAATGCTAAGGATAGGGTTTAGGCTAGGGTGAGTGCAACGAAGTTAGACTCTGGTATGCTAATCACTGAGTTTATATACTCTGGATGAGGAAGGATGGCCAAGCTTATTCTCACACATGGCCGTCTATCATGAGTGGAAGGGATATTCTGAAAGGTGGAATATCTCAGGAATTCGGTCCTCTTTTGGGACAGATATTTCTATTTGGCTGGGAGAAGAATCTTTGAGATCTCCTCGCTGAGATTCCTGAATATGAGATAAGGTTTAAGAATGAGCTCGAGCTCATTCCTTTCCTTTCAAAGATCACTCCTCATCTCATCAGTGGATGATTGGGTTTTACTTACTCAATCATCTTCCAGCGATGCTTCAGCTTCTACCACTAAGGTGATTGGGGTGAGATGACAAGTGGTTTTCTCGAGACGTTTTTTCCTTTCTATAGGAAAGGAACTTCAAGACACAGCACTTTTCAATGGGATGGCCCTCTTAGCTTTAGCTCTTAGGCACAAGAGTTCGGATTCTCGGTCTTCCCTTCTTCATTCGACCTCTTCCATTGTGGTAGTTCCATAAGGTCTTTCTTCCTCAACTCCTTCAACTTCACCCCTATTCAATTCCCGCCGGGCTTTTTTCCTGGTTCGAGATTGAGCTTTCCTCTTTATAGGCCCTGCCTTTTTCTTTTTGATTCTTCCCACTTGGATAAGAAAGATTCTATTCCAAGGAATAACGTAGAAAAAGAAGATACATTTCTCTAAGGACGTGACGGACGAAACAAACCGCTTTGGCTTACTACACTAATTCTATACTGGACGACTTGAGCACCGATTTAAGCACCTTCGGACCCTGTCTTTGCTGGTAGATGGATGCGCGTAGTGAGGTACGGCAGAGGAATCTGTAACGTAACTCAGCATGGAGTGTGCTAGTGAGTCCCAAGCGAAGGAAAGAAGGACATGAGAGGCATAGAGGACTCAAGGACAAGACAGGACTCATACCCCGGAAATTGGATCTTCGTTCTGCCTTCACGCATTAGAAAGAGTCCATTCATGAGGACAGGATATGCTTTCTTATTGAAGAAATTCTCTCCTATTTTACCTGCTTTGGGTCGAACTTCCGCGACGGAGAACTTCTCTCCTTCTTCCGTCAAGCATCAAATCTTCCGGTAAGAACAAGAGTCAATTGAGCCACGGGAAAGCTTGAGGGCTTCTCCCTCACTTCTTTTTATCCTCTTACCCTCCTGCTTGTTCTCGTCTTAAGCTTTTTTCTAGAAGATTCGTGAGCAAGAGCTGATGAAAGAGCACCGTCTTCTCTTATTCCTGAAAACATCTGCAGAGCAGTTATTACAAAAAACTAGCATCTCTAACAGGAAAAGCAAAGACCTCCCGGTGGCCTCCTTCCTTGAGAAGAGTGAAAGCAGAATCAGACTGACGTGGGACTTCTGCCTTTTGTTTAGACAAAGGGTCCCTTTACTGTTGATGCGGCATAAAGGCTGTTAGGAAGTGAACAAGGATAGAGAGCCCAGTTCTTCCAGCTCACCTAGCCATTCCACTAACAAGAGATGGCTTTTTATAAGAACAAAGAAAGTAAGTGCTCACCCCCAACCAAAGCCTTGATGAGATTGAACCGTAGATTGGATTTCGACTTCCGCTCCTTCCCCTAGGACGGAGTGCGGAAAGTTCCACCCGACTTAAATTAGCGCCTACTTATTGTCCGACCCTCGCTATTTGGTAATGAACACATACGGCGGGGGAAGGAAGTGATAAGTCGAGTCACATAGAAGCAAGCCTTAGGGTTGAGTACTCTCATACTCATACTAAGCCCTAGTTTCCGGCTATTCCGAATGCTAGCTTTCTTTTAGTAGAGCGGGGGGACACTTAAATGACTTATCCTGGGGCTATAAACTACTCATACTAGGAGCAATGGCCACTAGGAGGACTTACACTCATACTTAGATTACTGGGAGAATCAACGGGGGACTGGGGGACAAAATTCTATTAGATGATATTACTCCTAGGCTATTACATCCTATATATAGCTTGCTTTTGAAAAAGACTCCTTTTTGCCATTTTCAATAGTAGTACTTCCTTATTGCTAGCCCCAGATCGGAGGGAAAGAGTGTTGTAACCGAAGTTCGTCAAGAATCTCGCCAAAGGTTCTATTTCTTTCCTCTCCAACGAGGGATTCGATTCTCTTTTACGCTAGGTGAGAGAGAAAAGTCGATTGCGGGTGAAGCCTTAGTTGTCGCTGGTGGTAGAGGAAAGGATTTGAGTTGGCCTGTGAACGGTGAATAAAAAGAGATTGAGAAAAAGCTTACTCTTCACAGGCTGTGCTACTAAAAGCTGGAGAAATCCATTATGTTATGGAAGATCGATTTACCATGAATTCGTTGTAGTCTAAGACTTCCTTCGATGATCAGACCTAAGAAAGGTAGGCTGCCTAATTCCGATCAATGGGAAATTCCCAGAAAGGGTAGAGCTATAGTTACTCGCAGGTCATAAGCTGGTAAGCAAGAACAGAAGGCTTACGAACTACTGAAGTGAACCTAAAGCACTAGCAAAGGAAAGTGATTCTCAAGTTCTTCCCACAGCGAAGAGCATTTCTTAACCAATAGTAAGAACTCTATTATTCATCCAAGTAATTTCACTTACACGAAGGAAATGGGAACTAGGCTTCAAAGGCAGACTGGACAGGAAGTCGAGCTAGCTGATTGAAAAATTGCCAAGTAAACAAAACAAGTAGCAGACGGATGGGCGCACTAGCTAGAAAGCCTCTTTTTGCACCCCTTCGTCCTATTGTCAGGCTTTCGTAAGTTCCTTTCGGATGTAAACGAAACCCCATAAATTGCTTGTTTTCCCCTTTTCTCGAGTCTGCGGTACAAGCTCAGGTAAGTAAAGCGATAGTCATAACTGGTACTCCTACTTGCCCAGCTACTAATAATATTCTCTTGGATTGCACACGTGTGGAAGTTTTATATGATAACTAGAAATCTCATAAGAGAAGAAAGCAACTTCTACGCCCTAAAAGTCCCACGGAAACTGGGCTCCGATCCTCTTTCTATAGCTGTCTATTGAATAGAGAGAGGTCGGTGCCAGTGGAAGAATGGAATCAAGAATCAATTGAGCTGCTTGTCGTTCGAGTGCTAGAAAAACATATAGCCGCTGCTTTCATAAAAGCTCATCTGGTTCGCTCCGAGGGTTAGGAGAAAGGGCTTGCCTTGTCGTCGATTACCTTCTGACTTTCGTATAGTACTAACTATCAAGTTGATTCATCCTTACGAGAGGTAGCTAGGCAGGAAGATGAGTCAACGCAGTGTTTAAGAGTGATGTGCTTCCCTTGAAAGAAGCACGAACGTATACCATATAACAGAAAAAGTACACAAACTATAGTGGCCTCCTTTAGACTAATACTGTCGTTCTCTAGATATTATACTATCTAGAGGGACAAGCACTCTAACTTTTCTACTGGGTAGTTGCATCCAATTATGTCAAATCATTTGATTTGATTTGGAAAAATCCCTTGAAAGAGACTTTTAACAAGCTCTATTCAATGCAGTTCTTCTGCTGATGTTGTATCGAATAAGGGATCGAAAACCTCTCATAGCAGATGTATAGTAGAAAAGATCTAGACTATTGTCCAGGGTACGACACCTGACATGGTATGAAACCTAGGTAATGCACGCAAAACCCATGCGAATGCACGCAACATCCTAGGTAATGCACGAACATCCATGGGAATGCACGCATTTTTTACAGGAAAATCCAAGTATTAGGACTTCAAAACCAAAATAAGGGTATACCATGAAATTTAAGGACTTGATTACATATTTAACAAGTGATTTACCCCTTCCTAAGAAGGAATCGGAAAAAAACGAAGTAGTTCGATTTTGGAACGATGTTTACAAAGCTTTGTTTGAACATCAAAAATCCATTCAAAAAGAAGAGCGTAAAAGTAATTCTGAAATGTATAAGTCGGCTGTCTTCGAAATTTTAAAAAAGGCTAAGGCCTGGAATAGGCTTGAAAAGCTTAAAAGCAATAACCTACTCATTAACTTAACAGCTTTCTTTACCGAGTGCAATGTTCCAACTTTGTCAGAATGTCTTGCTACAAGTTCAAACCTTTCAGATGAATCTACTTATTAATCTATCGCTAACAGGGCAAAGCCCATACCATAATAGCATAGCCAAATAACTGCTTAGCCAAAGAAAGAGACTTTATTAACAATAAGTTTAGCACTCTCTAGCAAAAATATATATTAAACCCGTCAAGCCTGTACGAGTAGTTTACCAAAATCACCTTTAAAAGGCCTCTAACTTGAAGTGACTTTCTCTTTATATAAAGAATTCTTTGTGCTTTGGTATAAATAGAGCAAGCAGATGGTAGGGTTGAAATAGAGTAGAAAGACTTAGCCTTAGAGAGGCCTTCTCTTGACTGACATCTCTAAAGGGAGAGACGGGTGGAACGATTATTCAAGTAGATTTGATTTCAATGTAACTAACGTTCGCGCCGCTTCACTACTCTATATCTAAAAGACTGACTTGAAGAGTACCAATCCCTGCTTGTCCTATTTTCTTTAGCTAATCCGTACCCGACCTACTAATTCACACCTGTGAATCACTCCCTTAGGGTAATGGTCTTTAGTCACAAAGAAAGAACTAGTAGCAAGACCATATATCATATAGTAAGTGTGGTATAAGTTCTTCTTAATTGACAGGCTTGAAATGGTAAACCCAATCGGTACCGTATGAAGCTAAGGTTCTTGCTTTGGCTATTGGTTTTATTGATTGAAATGGCCTATTCCTATTCGTTCGTCCTTCTATTAAGGGAAGCACTTCACTACCCTTAGGGATTAGAGAATAGAAAGCTTTGGTTTGCAAAGGTAAGACGAAGATTGAAGGCTATCTATCGTACTAGCTATGGTACTACCTTGGTACGCTTTGGTTAGCCATCCAACTAATACGATTTATATAAAGATCTATCTATCTAGCAAAGGTACTAGCTTTATTGATGGCTTTGGTTCCAGCTTTGAAGGCTTTGGTTCATGACTGGCCAGGCCTACCCTTCTAACGAGGTTTTCCTACTCATTAACAGCTTTCTTTACCTCATCCGTAACAACTTGACTGAGGCCCGTACCTGCATTCCCTACTTTACTGAGTGAGGGCATTAGGACTAACAGGCTAAGCTGTTCACTTCGAAAGAGGTAGCGGGGGAGAATCTTCCTTCTTTCCTTTCCTTCCCTCAGGGGTGTATGAAAAGGAAGGGTCTTTCATTCCTATTATCCACTTCTGGTACTAAGAACTTAATCCCCGTTGATAAGAATAACCCCTTTCTCCGGGCAGAGATAGCTGTTTCTGACGAAAAGGGTTACTCAGTTAAGACCAATGGTACTAAACCCGTACCTACTTTCTTTACCTACTGCGCCTACTTCCTTTCTTGACTTTCCGAACTCACTGGCTAAGAGGTAGCGGGGAGTACTTGCTTGACTTACCTACCTACTTTCATCCCAGCCGAAAGAGGGTACGGGATTGGTTTGGTTTATGTGCCGAGGCGAAGGAACTACTTGCTCAACCGAAAGAGATGATGGTTGGCAGGGAAGGGACTACTTGCTTTGTGTGCCGAGCCTAGGGAGTACTGGCTTTACTGACCGACCTAGACTTAGCAACCGGAACATGGGCCTAGCCCTCATCTAGCTATCTCGCTATCTCGGTCTTGTACTGACTTTTCTTTCTTTACCGACTTTGCCAGGCTCTACTGAGGCTGACTTTGCTACTTCGTTCCTTCCCAAGGGTTCGTTCGTGCCAGATGAATTCACTCTTAGGAAGGCAGACGAATAAGCAGCACATGACGGATTCAACGGTAGCGTAAGAGTGAAAAATCCCCATCTATGGTCAGCTTGGCCTGTTTTATTGGCTAGTTTAGTTTTATTGATTTCAGGCTATCTATGTTACTAGCAAAGGTACTAGCTAGTTTTATTGATTGCTTTGGTCAACAAACCAATAGAAGATTGGAACTTCTTAAAGTCAAGAGGAGTTTGTCCTGTGGCTGGCTAATGAAGCAAGTACTATAGATAGATCAAACCTTGCTAGCTACCGTTGAATCCGTCTGACTGGCTAATCAAAGACTAGAAGAAAGCAACTAGAAATTGGTGAATCTGCTCCAAGGCGGGAGATTCTTCTTGGCTTGGTCACTAAAGATGGAGTAGTTTTGGCTTTTGACCAAGCAAACGAACCAGGCAAACGAGCCATTGAAAGCAAAAAACCAATAAAACAAGCCTTTGCAGCTAAAACTAGCCAAACCATCAATAAAGCTTTCCAAGCTAGTACCATTTAAAGCCTTCTTTGCGAGCCGAAAACGAACTAATCAGATTAGTTGACTAATGAAGCAAGCCAAACCCGGTCTATATTCTATCACATTGCTTGATAAACGAAGACAGTGTGATCGATTGAGTGAGTGCTCTGGGAGTCTGATCCCCTCTGGGTGGTAAGGTGCTTTATATCGAGAGATGGATACGGTAGCATGTCTAACTAATTGAGGAATTGCTTAGCGACTACTATAGTCTAATCCATTCCCTTACAAGAACGACCCATTTTCTTACACAAGCATTGCTGTACTCAGATCGGTAGGGAGGTCTTTCACAACCTCTTTAGTTAGACAATCAGTTATATACGATTCAACGGACATTCAACAAGAGAACCCCGAAACGAGGCAACCCCGTTCACTCCGGGTTTCAAGTCTGAAAACCAAGCCCGGGCAGGATTGAAAACCTCGCTCTTGAAGTGAGTCCTCTTCTCTTAGTGGGAGGAAGAGTTATAGTTCAAGCTACCGCTCCGTGGGCTAACTGCTTTTCACTCGAATTCAACTTCACTGCTCTTAGAGCGAAAAAAGGGAGTCGACATCAAAACTGAACTTCACTTCCAATCTCAAGAGAGGGGGCAGCTTCATATCCTCAAACTGAACCCCGTGTGACTCTCCAGCTTGTGTTCGCTAACTGAAATGATCTGTCATCCAAGCTAACTTGACTTCTTTCCTAAGAAGATTCTAGGGCGTTAGGATGTCCCCCGTGGGGTCATCTGTCCCATCCTACTTTCTATCATAGCAGTGCACCATACTATACTTACCAAACTATGTTCTAAAGAAAGTCTTCTGGCAACATAGTCTGTTTTGAGCGCCCATAGATGGCGAACCTCTTGAACAGCTTCCAATTAATGATTTAGAGGTCACCCTGGCTAGCCCGGATCCGTCTCAGACGCTTACGAAGAAGGCAACCGCTCACTCTGCCAATCAAGGGCTAAACCCGAAGCAAGCCTGAAGCAGTGTAGCAAGACCTTCTATCCCTCCATTGAGGTCAAACCTTTACCCGTTGTTTGTCGTACCCGATTTCGTAGACAAGTGTCTGTCTGACATTTCAAAAAGGAACTCTGCCCTCTCGTCACGCTTGCCGCCAACCCCCTTCCATCCTCTTTTATTTCATCCCTCTCGCTCTCCTAAAGAGGATCCGCTTGGGTATGCCCGACGTCACATCCCTTCTAGCCGTTATTCGTGATTGATATGGTGCCTGTCAATCTCTTTCTTTCCAAGGGGACTCTTTCAAACTTCCAAGAAAAGGCATCTCTAGTAGACCTGCCAATCAAGATTATGCCATCCCTTTATATCGGCTTGGCTTTCTTTCCTCTATAGCACAGCACACGCATAGCTGCCTCACATCGACATCGAGTATGCTCGCAATTCGCTTTTCCCCATTATACATACGAATTTTGAGAAGTAGAGCGGAACCTGGATGATTTCTATCTGTGAAGG
>CANXYC010308219.1:0-42208 GCA_948193065.1 Aleurites moluccanus | reverse complement strand
GCGAAAGAGATATGGGAT
The DNA here is from genome assembly GCA_948193065.1 of Aleurites moluccanus. Lineage (NCBI taxonomy): Eukaryota > Viridiplantae > Streptophyta > Magnoliopsida > Malpighiales > Euphorbiaceae > Aleurites > Aleurites moluccanus. Next base: position 42,190 of record CANXYC010308219.1, on the reverse strand, counting down.
CGCTTGAATGCTCAGTTCCAAAAGCAAGAGGGGCTCTCTAAAACTCTCCTTGCGGAGAAGTTCTTTGACTTTAAATTCAATATGAATTCGAGCATTACCTCTCAATTGATTGAACTTGAGAATCTGAGGAACAAGCTGAAAGAGGAAAACTCTAATATGTCTGATAATCTCTTTATCGGTCTTGTGTTGAGTAAGCTACCCGTTGAATGGAGTTCTATCAAGACTAAAATGCACAGACTGAAAGAACAGATAGGACTGGACGAATTAAAAAGGAATATTCACATTGAGGATCAAAATATTGCTAGGAAGGGATTGGAACAAGTTGGACAACAAAAGTCAGTTGCCAACTTAGTTTCACATTCCAAGAAATATCCTAAAAAGTCCAAGTCACCAAAGGGTGAATCCTCTTCGCAGTTAGAGGCTAAAAAGGCTATCTTCAAAAAGAAGAAGAAAGGCAAGTGCCATAACTGTGGAAAGTGGGATCACTGGGCAGCAGAGTGTAAGCTACCAAGAAAGCCAAATATTAACACACCACAAAAGAAGGCTAATATGCTAATTGGTCAAATTGAGCCGAGAGCCTTCATTGGAATGATGAAGGGTGGAGAGAATAGTGCCTCCTCTGAATGGTGGTTAGATAGTGGGGCTACCTGTCATGCTACAAATGATAAGAACTTACTCACAGATGTCACTGAAGTGAGAGATACTGTGGAGAAGTGCAATGGTGACAAGGTATAGGTCACTCACACTAGAATTGCAAAATTGATGCTTTCTTCAGGTAAGATACTAATTCTGAAGCATGTTAGAGTAGTACCATTACCTAAAAAGAATTTGATTTCTCAAAGTTTACTTGATAAAGCCGGTATGTGTTTTTTTACTATGAATGGTAGAGTAACTTTATCTGTTAAATCAAGTTATTTTGGATGTGCATTTATGGTTAATGGTATGTATAGGTTGAGTTTAGATACTGATAGCATATACCATGTGAGTTCTACTTTAATTGATCCAAAATTATTACATAACAGACTTGGATATGTGAACTACAGGAAAATGCAACATCTTGCTAAAACTCACAACATTCCTTTGGACACTTCTATTCGGTTTGACAAATGTGAAGTTTGTGCACAGAATAATATCACTAGAAAACCTTTTAAGTCTGTTTCTAGAAGCACATAGCTTCTTGAGTTAATACATTCTGACCTTTACGACTTTAAAAAATTATGTTACTAGAGGTAATCGAAAATATTTAATAACTTTCATATACGATTTTTCTAGATATTGTCATGTGTATTTGTTGAAATCGAAAGATGAGGCTTTTGAAAAGTTTAAGATTTTCAAATCTAGAGTAGAAAATCAACTTAACTTGAGAATTAAAAGATTTAGGAGTGATAGAGGAGGAGAATATACAATGATGGGATTCAAAGAATTTTGTGCCTTAGAGGGCATAATACTTAAAACTACTGCTCTTTACTTACCCTAATCGAATGGTGTAGCCGAGCATAAGAACAGAACATTAACAGAAATGTTAAATTCTATGTTACTTACGGTTGGCATTCCTTCCTCCTACTGGGGAGAAGCAGTTCTAACTGCTAATCACATCCTGAGTAGATTGTTGCACTCTAAGTTGTCTTTGACACCTTATGAAATATGGTATAAGCATCCTTGTAACTTTGACACCCTTAAGACTAGGGACTGTATCGCTTATGTAAGGATACAACATCCTAAGAGACCTAAGGTGGGACCTAGAACCATCACATGTGTGTATCTAGGTAATGCAAAAGATAATGTTGCAAACAGATTTTTGGATCTATCTACTAATGCAGTGGTAGAATCTAGAGATGCAGTATTCTTTGAGAATAAGTTTCTCAGAGATCATGGTTTGGGTGTTTCTGGATCTACAGATATAATTACAAAATCTCCTATAGAATCTTAAACAGGGCCTTCTGACACCAATCCCACACAGCCGGATATTGGACCAGTTTCAGTTAGAGTATCTATAAGAGAGAGAATTTGTAACACCTTAGTTAAAACCTAGAACCTGAACAACAAAGGGTAACCTTAGGACTTTTGACTTGATTTGAATGTTGTGATTTATTATGTGTTTATACTTGAATTTGATATGTATGCATGTTGTATGATGAGTTGGTATGAATAAAGGGGGTTTAAAGACTGTTAGGAAGCAATCGGGTAAAATTGAGTTTTTGGTAAACTAGGGGCAAAATGGTCATTTCACACCCTTTGAGTTTTTAATGGAAATTAACATTATATTTGATGTTAAAAGAGAATATCAGGACATGAAAATAGTGGTGTAATGGTCATATGAATTATTATTGGAAGATTAAAGCCGATAGAAAATTCCAGGAAAAGTTAATCGGATGGGGATCCAATTGGAACTAAGGGTATAGTCTTTATTTAAGGAATATGGACTTATATGGTGTATGCAAGTGTATGGTATCATTTTAGGCTAATCTAAATCAAACCATTTGATGAAAAGATCAAGAATTGAATAGTTAGTAAGCTAGGTTTCATAATTTTTACCATATGATCAATGCATAGGATTACCAACTTGATATTTAGGTGGATTTTTCCTACCTCTTCTTCTTCCTTAACTATTTTCACCAACCAAGCTTTCTCTTTCTTCCTTTCAAGTTTCGGCCACCATTGAACCATGTCATACCAAGTTGTTTTCTTTTATTTTTTTATCCAAACTAACTAATTCCATCATTCTAAACACAATCATAACCTTAGATTCAAAGAAAAATCAAGAAAAGTTGATAAATCAAAGTTTTGAAGATTTCAAAGAACTATTAAAGAAGTGAGTGATTTTATCATTCTTTTGGTTTAATTTTGATCCTAAGATGCTCCTTGATAGTAATTAGTATCAAATATGTGTTTAGGTTGGAAGAAAACTCAAAAGTTGGAAAGAAACCCTAACTAGGAAAAGGTAAGGTTCAAATGTGTTATTTTGATGGAATTTTGGTCCAAATGTGTTGTATTTAATGTATTTGTAAAGAATTAGTAGCCATTTGATGGAAAGAAATTCATTTGAATGAATTTCATGCTTGGCCGAAACTTGAGGTGCTTAAGGAAGATTTGATACTTTGATGTTTAATAGGTTTAAAAGCTTAAATGTTATGCATTTGATATATATATAGGTTGTTTGATTGATTGGTGTTGAAAAATGAATGAATGGAGTGAATTCTAACTAGGCCAAACCATATTGAGTTTATAGGTTCAATGTGTTAGGTTGAAGTAATTAGGAAAGAAAGGTTTGAATATGGATTAATGGTGTATATAATGTAAATGTATAAGTTTAGATATGGAAATGGTGTTTGATTTAAGTACTTGAAAGGTAAACTTGGAATTAAGTGTATGTTTGATATGGAATGTTGAACTAAGTATATATAAGTTCTTAACTTGGCATAATAGTGATGAATATATGAAATGTAAGTCAAATGTGGTGATAAAAAGGTGTTTGATGCATAAAGGATTGGAAAAGGTGTTAATTGTGTAATGTGAGGTCTATGATGTATATTGTGTATCCTAGATGTCTTTTGATGTAAATAATGTGTTTTGTAATGATTTTAAGTCTTACTGGAGTATTATATTTAGAAATAGATGAACCGTCAAGATCTTCAGTTGGAAGTGTCGAGCGGCGGGCCACTTAGGTCTTTCAAGTAGTGTTTTGGGGGACAAAGTGATCTTTTTGCATAAAAGGTGAGTCTATATGTATAATCATGCATGATTTGCATCATATATCTCATAAAATGTCATTTGGAATGATAAACTAGCACTTGATATCCAAAAATACTTATAGTACATTTTTACCCCGAAATAAGCCCACCGAAAGGACTCAAATCGACCTAAACTTTGACTGACTATAAAATGAAATCTAAAAAGCCAATTGAACCCCCACTTGACCTAATCATTTAGTTTTTTCCTAAGCTTTAAAATGGTACCTCATGGTCCATCTAAATCCATTGATAGCATAGTTAACCAGAAACTACTCAAAAATCCCAAAACGGACCCGTAACGACGAGTGTCAATTGCGGCAGCGCAATTGGGTCCCGCCAGCCATTTTTTTCACTTAACCTAAAATTGTTCTATTATTCATTATAAATATATATTGTATTGTTCCACAGCTATATGAGTTATATTTATGCTATTTTTATTGTTTTATAGAGACACACCCATATGGTATTATAACAGGGCTACCTCGATGGTGTAGCGGGTAATTCCATCGACCGTGTGCATACTGATATTAATTGGACCTTTGCTAGAGAGGGATGTCACATTCTTTAGCTGTAAGGAGTGATCTCCCTTACGAATATTGGATTATGCACAATTGTGCTATTACAGTGTCATTACACTTTTCATTGGATCCAATCCTATTATATCATATGAGAGTTGACTCATACACTGGATATTCATATGGAAACCTGTTTCACCCTTTATTTGTTATCTTATATTGATTCTACAGGTCATTTGTGAGTGATCATGGTATTATAAACATTTACTACATTTATATATATATAGATTCACTGAGTATTTTTATACTCGCCCCCGTAGTTGTTATTATTTTTCAGGGCCGCAGTGAAACTCGAATTCCATTGGCACTATCTATCCTCGCCTTGGAATTTTTCTACTTATATCATGTAATACTTGAGTCTTAATCAATATATATAAATATTTGTATATTATTAGAGATTCCATGATACTGTAACTTCAATAGGGACATATATGTGTGTGGTTGTATTTCTTTTAATTATACTTATAAACTATGCTATGGATGTATATATATATATATACATATATATATGTATTGCTTACCATATCATATAGATAATTGGGTTCTTCGTGGTACTGATAGCTTAGGCAACACCCATACCCTAGGACCATCGCGGCTTCCAGGTTGGGTCATGACAGAATTCCTAAAAGTTTTGGTAAGGATTTTGTTACTTATCATCTTGAGGATGATCCATTGTCCTATCAGGAAGCAATGAGATCTAGGGAATCTCTACCGTGGCATAAGCCATAGATGATGAAATGAGTTCTCTGCTACAAAATCACACTTGGCAGCTAGTCAATTTGCCTAAAGGGGCTAAGACTATAGGCTGTACGTGGGTATTGAAGAAGAAACTAAATAGTGATGGATCAATAGCAAGATACAAAGCACGTTTAGTAGCTAAAGGCTATAAACAACAGAGTGGAATAGACTATTTTGATGTCTACTCACTTGTGTGTCATATATCAACTATAAGAATTCTTCTTGCGTTGGCATCTATTGAACACTTTACGGTGAATCAAATGGATGTAAAGAATGCTTTCCTAAATGGAGAGTTGAATGAGGAAATCTACATGAACCAACCTGAGGGGTATGTCATGAAAGGTTTAGAGGACAAGATTTGTAAATTAAACAAATCCTTGTATGGTCTTAAACAAGCACCTAAGATGTGGCATCTTAAATTTGACAAAGTGGTGAAGAGCTAAAGTTTTCAGTCCAGCTACTCAGACAAATGCATTTACCATCGCTCTATGTCAAATAAGATAGTTATCATTTGCTTGTATGTTGATGACATGTTGATTCTTGGCAATGATCATTCTGAAGTGAGTGACGTGATAGATGCTTTAGCCAAAGCATTTGACATGAAAGATCTTGGTATTGCTAATAAAATTCTTAATATGAAAGTAAGCTTTGAAAGGAAAGTGATCTCCCTTAGCCAGACTCATTACATTGAGCAGCTACTTTCTACCTGGGGATACAGTGAGTGTAAACCGATTGAGACACCATGTGACTACAATAAAAGGCTGAGTCCTAATGAAGGGACCGGTGTGGATCAATTAAAATACTCAAAACTAATTAGTAGTCTCATGTATGCTATGAGTTGCACTAGACCCGACATAGCCTTTACAGTTGGCATGCTGAGTTGTTTCACTAATAATCCTACAAAAAAGCATTGGTATACCCTTAGCAGGCTGATGAGATAACTTAAAGGTACTAAAGATTATGCTCTATGTTATACTGGTTATCCTCCAATCGTGGATGGATATTATGATGCCTCTTAGTGCTCAGAAATTGGAAATAGTAAGTTAACTAGTAGATATGTATTCACTTTGGGTGGAGCTGCTATTACTTGGAAATCTAAAGGATAGACTTGTATAGAATTGTCTTCTATGGAATCAGAACTTTTTGCTTTAGCCTCCGCCAGCGAAGAAGCAGAGTGGATAAAGAATCTGATTATGGATATTCCTTTGTTTCGGTTAAAGATTAACTCTTTAAGCTTGTTTTGTGATAATCAACCTGCAGTCCAAATTGTCAGGAACTCACCGTTTAATTCAAAAAGAAGACATGTGAGATTGAGACATGCGTTGTTGAATTATCTGAAAGAACATGGAGTTACCACATTGGTCGATGTGCGATCAAAGGATAACATGGCCGATGCTCTAACAAAGGGTTTGCCTAAAGATCGAATATTCAAAACAGTTGGGGAAATAGGGTTAAAGACTGTGTAGACAAGTCTTAACCATCATACCTATGTGTTTTGAAATTCGAATCTTCCTTTGCTGGCCAATATAATAGGCACAGTTTAAGTGTTTCATTAATGTTCATGATTGCTGACTAATCTGAAAAGGGGTGAGTTGTCTCATTCCAAACTTGATGCGGATGACTTTAACCTGATTCAGAGGTCTTACTTTGGAAGACTATGTCATTCCAAACTTGATGATACAATCCAACTAGGTCAGACTATCCTATTTGGTTAGATGGTCTCATTTCAAACTTGATGCTAGACTATTTAACTTAAGGAGTCAGTGATTATGACATTCCAAATTGAAACATGGAAGTAGTTATTTGCATAAGTAGCCTTATTATTCTTGTTCTTAATTGAAACTTGACATCTCTTGACTAGGTTATTGTGAGTAACTTGACAATTGGTCTTGTTCCTTGAAACTTGACAATTAGTTATCTTTTACAAATAAACTTAAGTTGATGGCTCTTTGTAAATCAAATTATTTAGGCTTTGTTCACAATTTATGAAAATGGCTTAATGCTTATGAACATGATATTTTCATGCTTTATGACATTAATATATATTCTTCTCTGCCTAATGTTATTGTGCTAAATTCTTTCAGTAGAACTAGACACTTATAGTAGATTATGATTGAATTCATAGTAATATGAAATTCATGTTTGACAATCTACAGGGGATGGTGGAGATGGAGGAGAATTTGATCCTGACAAGGATGATCTTATTAATGAAGATGACATCTAGAGATTGTGAGGAACTAGTCTTTCTTTGATCATGAAAGAGACAGATTGTAATACCCGTTAATTTTTTTTTTATGCATGTTGTTGAGATGATTGTGGATAGATTAGTATTTTAAGAATTTCAGAATCTGTATTCAGGAAGGATCTTGTAAGTCAGTTTTCATGATCTTAAAGGAATAATTTGGAAAAGTGTAAAACATAAGAGTTGTAGATTTATATCTTATCTTTAAGTTTGTAGAACTGTTTTGTAAATTTTGTGTGTATGAAGAGATATGCTTCCTCGACCAGGACTTGTCTAGTTCGCTATTTCCTGCAGAAAGTCTAAGAATGTTAGAGGCTGAGTGAGTCAAAGGTATAAATATGAAAAATATTCCTTTATGTATTTTATAGATGGTTGTAAAAATTTATAAGAGATTGGATAATTGTAGTTAAAGAGAGATTTAAATTAATCAGACCTGCTCGGATAGTACTTAGAGAGTGAAGTCAGGATAAAATTTAGAAATTCATCATAAATGGCGTAGATCACCTTTTGACCTGAATTTTAGATATGTTGGACCCCTAAGTGTCTGACAAAAAGAATGGAGGAGTTTAGATATCTGTAGCTCATTTGCGAGCTAGTTTAATGCGAGATAATGAGAAAGGTTTTCCAGCTCGATAGAAATAGGTAGTGCGAGCTGGCTCCTCGATTTCGAGGTGGATAGAGGAGGACCAAGCTGGATAAGTGAGATTGGCGAAGTAGGAAGTGGAAATTGGCGAAGTGAAATTAGCGAAGTGGGATTTTCCGAAGTGAAAATTGGCGAAGTGAGATTAGCGAAGTGGGATTTATCGAAGTGGGATTTGTGAAGTGAGATTGGCGAAGTGGGATTGCCAAAGTAGAAATTGGCGAAGTGAATTAGCGAAGTGGGATTTGCCGAAGTGGGATTTAGCGAAGTGAGATTGGCGAAGTGGGATTTGCGAAATGGAATTTGGCGAAGTGGAGATTGGCGAAGTAGAACTTGGTGATGTGGAATTTAGCAAGGTAGAATTGGCAAAGTGGGATTGACGAAGTGGGTATTAGAAAGGAAGTAGCCTATTTAATAGAGAAGCAGTAGCCATTTTCTCACGATAACTTCCTTCTTTTCTTTCTTTCTTTCTTCTTCAATTCTTCTCCTATATCTTTCCAATTTGTTCCATTTGTTTTCTAATGCATTAATACTCATAATTAATACATTAAATCATTAAACTATCGCATTCAAAGGCTTTGATTATCATTTTCAAGCTCAGATCCTTCAAGAACTCATTGTTGGGGAAAATAAGGTAATTTTCTCCAAACTTCATTTTCTTTTTAGAATAAGATTTTTGGTGGATAGAATAGATATTATGAGTTGTATAGAACCTATTATGAGCATTTAAGACTATTAATTTTGATTAATATGGAAGATCCCAGAATTTATGAATTTTGATGAATAGTGATATGAATAGTAAGTATGTTTTAAATTTCAAATTTTCTTTAAGAGATGAATTAAATTGATGTTAAGAAACAATAATAGAAATTATAAGATGGTTAAAATTATAAGGAACCATATTATATACTATTAATTGAGAAAACCCTAATTTTGAGTATTTGGGGAAATTATCATAGGAGGAGAGAACTCAAGGAAATAGATGAGATTATTGAATGTACAAGTAATTGAGGAAAATACAAGGATAAATTGCTTTGAGGTAAGTATGAACATTGCATATGCATATTGTTTCTTTGAAATGGATTGTTCAATCCTTCCTAATGTTCACATATATGATTCTCATGTTATGAAACATTGTATTATTAACCTAATAAATGAAATTCCCATGATATTCTCAAACAAATGATAAATTGTTCCATGTAATCACTTTATATGTTGTAAATAACTTGGTCATTCTTCCTTGGACCAAGCTCATATGAAACCTATTTGTTAACTTGAATGATTTCATGTTTATATGTTGATGGTCTTGTGACCAATATGATTCTTTTGAAACTCAAGCTATATAACCCATGATATGTATATGTATAGAACGCACTTCCCAATGAGAGTAAATTTATTGGTCCATTGTGAACTTTGCGAATCTAGCTGATAGGGTTTCTATCAGCGTTCCACCTAAAGGGGACCATGAGCTCTAGGCATATGCCTATCCAAACATATGCTTTGCGATAAGATAGTAAGGACTACTGATGCACTCTGTTGTGATAAGGTAGCAAGGCTACTGATGCACTCTGCAGTTCTATCATATGATTTGACAGTGTTATTCGATTGTGAGTACTTATGTTCTTGTAAGCATAACCTTATGATATTCTTATATCCATGTTCCTTTGGATTGACCTTTACTTTGCATAGTCATATCTTACTGAGTTGAAGGCTCACTCCTCTTCTGTGGATTTCAGGTGATAGTGTAGCTTGAGAGGGAGCTAATATAGAAGACAGAGCTTCTTGATTCATTCCTCCAAGAAGACTCTATGTAATTATTTTGATGTATATTCATTAAATTGTATCATGGTATTGCATGTATGAGGAGGATACTCTAGAGCTCCATAGTTAGATGTTGAGGATGATATTATTTTGATGTCTGAATTATTACAATATGGGTTGCCCTTGTTCCTTATTGATATGGGATGCATTTTTTGATCGGTAAGGAACAAGAGGAAATCATATGATGATGAATGTAAATGTATGAATGGTGATTATATGAATCATCGAAATGAGTATTTATAATGATAACTATATATGATGTGGATATGTATTGTATATGAGATCCAGGATTTGAGTGTTCTACGGGTTTATGGTGTCCTTAAGCCTACCCTTGCCCTAGGACCATCACACCGCTGGAGTTGGGGTGTGACACAGTTCTTCATTGCCCATTTTGATGGATTCCATTTATTTGAGACTTACATTTTGCTACATTCATCTGTGAACTTATATTATGCTTGTTTTCTTGTGCTTATAAAGCCTTGGACTTATTTTAATTGGCTTACTTGTACTTGACTGTTATGCATATGTTGATTTTGTAATGATTCTGAGATTTTACTTCGGATGTTGGATATTGATGAGTTTAGACTGAGTCTAAAACTCTTGACGGTTATTTTAGTATGCTTATCTCAGAACAAATACATGATATTGATGGTTCACTTATTTAGATTGCAATGATTGTTGAGTTTAGTTGTTTGTTACTAAAACTCATTGGCTGATCCGAGTTAATAGTCTTGGATTATAGATGGAGTTTCTAAAAAAGAAACTCCTTTAGAAAACTCTATATATTTCATATTATTCCAGGATAATTTTCTATGCTTACAAAGTTTGAAACAGGAATGTGGATGATTCATTTTGTTTTGAATATTACACTGTCCACCATATTGGATTGTGTTGTATGGTGAACATAGGAGGAGATTGTTGGATATATTTAAAGTATAGTCCAAATAATATGTTCACTTATAATCCCAATAGGTGAAGGCTTGGTTATTAGGGGCCCATTGGGCTGGAGCCCAATAACTTGCATATAAACTCTTGAGAGTTCAGCTGGAGGTAACACTGTTGAGTATTCCAAACTTGATGTCTCTTGGTGTAATACTTGAAGCTACCAATCTCTCTCAAACCAAATACCTCCAACAAAAAATATAGTAATAGATTAATTCTATTACTTGAGATTTGAAGGAATTCACTAGTCAATAAGCAAATCAAACTACATAATTTTGTGGGGAGGACATTCCTATAATATCTTGACATGACTACATTATTTGGTGTTTAAGTTTTGAAAATATCAATTTTAATTTGTTCCATATGAAATTAAGTGATTTTAATCAGTATTAATTACAAAAAAAATTATTGCACAAATATATCTTAATATATAAGTAAAACTCTCAAATTTGTGATGGGATGGTTTTTTATGAATGCCAAACCCGGAAGCCACCCATCAAAGAGAATGAGTTGGAGGTGCTAAAACTTCAAGTGATTGAATGGAGGTTGTTCTATCTTTGGGCCATGTGCTTGCAAGAAAAGAGATGGAAAAAACATTATAGGGTCAAACTTTTGGTATGGTGCAGGTTCTCTGATACTTAAGTTAATGACTGCATCTTTAGAATAAAAGTTTGGATGTATTTGAGAATTGTGTATGTCCTTATTACCTTGCCTCTATGGAAGCGAATGGATGATATGGTCAATTCTAATTATGAGTTTGTGTCATGCCATACTGTTGATAAATAGTAATGATGTCACTTTTATAGATTCGATTGTCAGCTCTAAAACTGTGTGTCTATTTAACCATGAGAATTACAAGAAAGATGATGTCTAATGAATGGAACTTTAAAGATCATACTTTCTTTTTCTTTTTCTTGTTTTGAAAGAGATGATTTTAGAGTATTTAAATTATTTTTAAGAATTTCATTCTCTTTCAAAACTTGGTCACAAACTTGAGATTTCACCAATAGCTTCTTGTTTTCCTTTTCAAGATCATCATTGGTGGAAATCAATGAAAGAATTTTATTATTCAAATTTTCATTTTCATTTTTCAAATCATCAATTTGACATTTGAACATTTTATTTTTATTTTTTATTTTCTCAAAATCAATGCACGTGGTCTCTAATGCATTTAGTAACTCATCATATGAAAAATCCTCATCAATAGTGTTTGAGGGATTTGATGTTACCTCATGAGAAGTAGTGTGCTCATCAATGGCCATGAAGCACAAGTTTGCAATCTCATCCTTGCTTTCCTCATCACTTATAGAGGTTGAATATTCCATGCTACTATCTTTTCTTGATTGTAGCATCATTTCTTCTTGCTCATTATCTTCTTCTTCTTCTTGATGAGTAGGAGTACTTACATTTAAAACTTCATCAACATCACAAGAAGTGTTAGTATTATAAGTAGAATCAAGTAAATTACATATTTCACGAGCACTGACACAAAAGACACTCTATTGTAATCATTCTTATTTAATGAGCTTCTAAGAATTTGTATGGCCTTAATATTTAATACAAATTGTTTCAAATCATGCTCATGCCATAGATTCCTAGGTTTTATAATGAGTAAACCATCTTCAACAACTCCCCATAAATTCTCATCTAAATTGTTTAGGAATTCTTCCATTTTATTTGCCAAAATGTTATAATGTCTACCATAAAAAAATAGTGATCTATCTACTCTATATGCAAAACTCTTATATGTTTCCATAGGATTAACTCTTGGATAGTTAAATCCTCAATGAAGAGCACAAGCTCTAATACCAATTATTGGGTCCCTTTGGCAATCAATAGGGAGGTGAATTAGTTGTTTGACAAAATAAGAAATTAATCATAAATTAAAATACTAGAAGCAAATAAAACAATTCAACAATGAATGTATATGCATATATAAATGAGTAAAATATAAAGAGTATAGGGAAGAGAGAATGAAACATAATATTTATAGTGGTTCGGCCAACCCTTGCCTACGTACACTCCTCAAGATTACACTTGATTATTTTACTCTAATCCTTTTATGGGTGTAAGATCAAATCCAAGTGTTTAGACTCACACTCAAACATTTACAAGTGCTTTCATGGGATCACACTCAAACCTTATACAAGTGTTTTCTCAAAGGCTCACACTCAAACCTATAAAAATACAAGAGATGAGAAGAAGAAAATCTCTTTTTACTTTTTGCCAAATTCTTAAATAATCAATGAGCCTTAACCAACTCAAAGATTTAAAGTTAAAAGCTCACAAAAAGATTTTTATATAAAATTGACTCTTTAAGTCATAAACATGAATGAATTGATGGAAAATGTTCTCAATTATTGTTCTCTTAGTTATTCTCTTATGTTTAAACTTTCTACCAACTCATATTAATAGTATTAGATGAAATATAGTCGTTTGGCCTCATTTAATGTCAAAAAGTACAGTTGATAGCTTTTTCAACAGCTAGTTTTCGCGTGAGTCGTACCCATGACTAAACTTGTCACGCCTGCAACTCCCATGCATCGCACCTGCGACTTCCATGCGTCACTCCCGTTACTGGAGAGACACTGTTCATCTAAAACTACTAGATCTCTTGACAATATCTTAATTTAATTTTGCACCCGTGACTATTATGAGTCGTGCCCACTACTTGGATCTCTGCAAGGCTGCGACTAACTTTGTCGCACCTGCGATTGTCCTCGTTTCTAGAACCACACTCACGACTTCATGTGGTTGCACTCGCGACACACCAAAATTCAACAACTTGCAACTTTATTTCTAAAAAGTTGTATTCTTCAAATATGTTTCCCCTTAGCATATGCATTCTTACAAAATGTGTTAATCCTATAAATAATCTTTGGTCATGATTTCTCATGCCTTGACCAACTTAAACAAATTGTTAGCACAATTAACACAATTAACATGTTTTGTTATCATCAAAATCAACATCAAGCCCAAGAGGGATAAGCCCAAGAGGGATAACATTCTTGATTTTCATGTCCATTTAATATTTCTAATTGTATTTAAAAGTTAATATGTCATGAATATATGTATCAAACATAAGATGGATGCCTACATGATAGTTTTTATTAATTTAGAAGAATGCTATGAGTAAAAGTGTGAAAGTTAAGTTTAGTTGTGCATATTTGTTAGTATTATGCACAGTTTAGGTCTTAAACTTAAAAAATTGGCATGTTTATTGTTATATAACAATATGGCATGATTGAATACATGGTTAAATGACTTTAAAAATTGACATAATGTCATGAATGAACAACTTGAGCATGGACTTAAAATGTATATAGCATGATTGGCTAAATACACACTTTGTTGCCATGTAATACAACGTACCTCTTGTAGGTTAGCATATCATATTTAGGTTAAATGTCAAAAGTGGTTTGGCTTGTAAATAATTTGGTGTATGTATTATAACCTTGATGAGTCTTGGTCATTTTTATATGAACTAAATGGTTAAAGTGTTATAATTATATGCTTTGCATAATGCATATGGTAAATATGAGATTTGATATGATTAGAAGGAAATATGTCATTTTGCAAAGTATGTTATGCATACATTTGTGTTTTATGAGATAATCATATAGGGACAAAGTAAAATAAATAATATGAGACTTGTAAAGTCTAAACATGCATGAAGGGTAAACGGACTTAGAATTTATTAAGGCCCAAAAAGATGAAGGTGCACATGTTTCATTTAAATGCATTAAATTGAGTAATGCAATTTTTTTATTTTTTATTTTTGCTACTTCTTTGTTTTGAGATGTTGAATTAATGAATGTTTATTTGATTATGTGAATACCTTGTTAGGACTAGATTGTTCATTTTTCCTTCCATTTCTTTAGGGCTAGTGTAAATTCCTAATATACAATGAACATTTTATGAAATCTTTAGGCATGACCTTGTGAGGTTGTATAATTTAATAGACCTTATATAATTTTGTCTAAGGAGATTAGATTTTAAGTAAAACCGTTTGTGACTTCTCTAATTTTTCTTAGGAATTATGCTTGTTCTGATTTATGGTATGGTCAAGCATATGTCATGATAAACTTATTTTTTTTTTGCTTATGGATTGTTTCTTTCAATTTTGAAATTTTTGTTTTTAAAGTTTCTTAGAACGTGAATTGCTATGGTATTTTGGAGAAATGTTTCAGCGGAAAACCAACCCCTAGCTCAAAACCCTCCAGCCCCTTTCAAAAGCGAAAGGAGAGTCCATAGATTAGATTTTCCCCTATCAAATCAGATTTTTTTTTTTTCAAAATTGGTTTTATTATCTTTTATTATTCTTTTTTTTTTCAAACAGCAAAATCCCATATCTTAAACAATAAAAACTCTGATTTGAAAACATTGACAAGGTTTAAAATATTTAAAAATACGAAAACATTTTAAAAGAAAAGGAGTTGGGCTTATATGACGGAATTAAATTAAATCAACGGTTTAAATCGAGATTGAATTGTAATTAAATTAAATATATATTTAATATTATAATTAATATTATCTATTAAAAATCAAAATAAATAAAAAATTTAATTAAATAAAATAAATTTATTAAGTAAATATTAATTAATAAATTTATTAAATAATATTTGAAAATAAAATTTTAAACCATAATCTTTATATCAATAAGAGTTATGCTGTATATATATATATATATATAATTTATTATGTTACTAATTTAATAACTTTAAAGTATATAAAATTTAATAGATATAATTTTTTTAAAAAATAATTAACAAATTGAAAGAAGATTAATAATTAAATTATTTTTTCTAGAAAATTAATTAAATTTTTTATCATAATTAAATATATAGTATGAGAAAAAAATCACAAAAATATTATTTAGTGTAGTAGAGAGTGTGTTACAGAACCTATTGGAGTTTTAGTGAGTCCCAAGGCTTATATTTTTAAGCATTCAACCTTTTCTTTTTCTTTTTTTTTTACATGAATAACATATGGGATTTCTCCAGATCGAATCCAAAAAAATAGTGGTCTGATTCATCCATTTTTTCATTAGGTTTAAAAACATAACTTCTCAATATATTTTGAAAATAATATAATAATTTCAAAATTATTATTTTTTAATAATATGATATGATTATTTGATTATTTAATTGTTATTTTAATCCTTATAATATTAAATAAATAATATATTTGTTTTATTAAGATATTTTAGTAAAATATATAATTAAAAAAAATTTCAATGAACATAATTTTTAAATTTTTTATTAAAATAAAATATTAATAAGATTATAATTTAAAATTTAATTTGATAAATTATCCTTATTAAAATTAAAACAAATATTTGCTCAATAATAAAAGGGTCAAATAAAAATTTAAAAAATAAATAGTTAAAAAAATATTTTATAATATATAAAAAAATTTATTTTAATTTTTATACAAAAATCTCTATTTAATAAATATATTTTTAAAAATATGTATATATATCATTTCTATATAATAAAAATTACAAATAAAAAAAAAGAATTAATTGAAACTTCATTTTTTTTAATACATAAGTTTTCTTTTATTATGAGATCTAAAATATAAAAATTTTAATCAAATCTATAAAAGAAAATTTTCTTCTATATAAATTATTACAAAAAATTTTAAATATATGTGTGTGAGAATTAAAAATATTAAATAAATAAATAAAATTTTAAGTGTAATATCTATAATTATTATTATTCTTGTGGCATGAACGTGAGCATGTCTGTTGCTTTGCGTGGGTGACTATAATCGCATGTAGCACAAGTCCCAAAATTGCATTGATGAGACAGTTGAAACGTTCAATGAAAATACTTCTTGAAAGAGGAAAAGAAATTTATATAAAAATAATAATTATTGAAACTGAAACTATCCCAATGTGCGACCAAATTGGGAAACGACTCCTTCACGTGTACGGTGGGGCATTGCACCACACGAGTTGTTTCTAGTTTCTACCGATGATGATCCTTTTTTTTTTTTTTTCCTTTTATTATTGGATTAATTAATTTTTCCCTTATATAAGTTTTTTTTTTTTTTTTTTGTAATAGCATCCCATATTTAGAAAAGAAAAGATAAACTAAGCTCAAAATTTAATTTGTGCAAGAAAAAAAAAACTTTTTTCTTAATTAAATTAAATTTTCTGACAAATTAATTATTTTTTATTAATCCCTCTATTCTAAAAAACATAAATCTATTATTAATAAATAATTAATTTAATTAAAATAATAATTTTTATTTAATATTTTTCATAAATACCTCTTCATTTATATTAGTAAATGATTATATTATTTAATTTTTAATACTAAATATCAAAATCAATAAAATTTTATTATTATAATAAAAAAATTAAAATTTTATTATTGATTAACATGTGAGGAACTCAATCCTTTTATTGTTTGACGAGAAACGTGAAAAAATACATACAAATTTAGATAATAGTCTAATAAAATTAATTAATGATTCATAAATAAAAATATAGTGCATTAATGATTAAATATATTCTTTTCATTTTTTTTATCTGTCGTTTTAAAAATTCATCTATTTATATTTTTTATTATCGTTTTAAATTTTCAAAATAATATTTATCCACTTTTTTCCATTTTATCCTTATAGTATTTAATTAGAATATAATAATTTAATTTAAAATAAAATTAAAGATATAAGGTTAAATAAGTCATTTTGAATCTAATTAATAAATGTTTTAATATGTGTGCAAAATCTTAAAAGATATAAAAAATCGGAAGAAATGTTAAATAATAATATATTAATAAATTAACTATCATTTGAAAGAGAAAAATGATCTATAATTTGAGACTTATGAAAAAATAAAATTAACTTTTTTTTTAAAATATTAAATTCACTTTTTTATTAAAAATAATAAAATAATTATATTAAAATTAACACTCTATTTAATTTAATTGTTTATAATATTTGATAGCGAATAATAATTAATAATACTTGTGATAACTGATAATTAGTGATCGGTGAATATTAAATATTTGGTAAAAATTTACGAGTATTTATTGGTGACATGTAAAATAATCATTAAGGTATAATTATTTTTGTTATATATATATATATATATATATATATATATATATATATTATTTTCAGTTTTAATGTTATATAAAATAAAAATTATTAAAACTTATAATTTATTATTTGTTTATTTGTAATATTATTTCTAAATATGAATATAATAGTGACATTAATTATTATAAATGATATTTTTAATTAATGATGTAGCTTAACCTAATATTTGCAGCCAAATCAAGTTTACTATTATTTTTTTATTTTATTAAATAAATTAAATTATTTAATTTAAAATTATGAAATTATCAATCATCTCTCGGTTAAATAGTATACTCAATAAAATTTTTCTTAAAAATATTTTAAATTTATAATTACAAGTAATCTAATTGTAAAGTAAGCATCTTTTTATATGTTTAATCATATATAATTTTATTTTTGGATAAAACTGTAAGGAGATTTTTTTATTTCAAAATTGTATTATTTTTAAATAAAAATAAATTAAATAATTTGAGTAAAATCTCTATTTGACAAAAATAATAAAATAATAAAATAAAATACAAAATTATGAATTAAAGTGGGACCACAATAGTACGTTGTGAATGAGACATGGGGGATGAAAAGGGGACCCAAAAGATCAGAAAAATAGGGATACAGATACGGTGCTGAGCAAAAAGGCCTCCATTGTGTTTATACATTGCATCCGACATTTATCTCATTCAGCACTGCCCAATCACAATGTTACTTTTGTTCTAAGTAATAATTACTTCAAACTCCAAATTGAGTAATACCAATTATTTTCTTGTACAATTAATTTTTCCAATAAATTGTAGAGACATTGACATGTTTCAAAACCTGTTTTATTTGTTATCTCAATTTTTATTTTATATAATTTTATTAATAATATGATATATAAAAAAAATAAAAAATAAAAAATTTAAATTAATTTTAAAAAATCATATTTTATTATAGCCTTTAAATTAATTAGATATTTCAAAATTAATATCAAAATTCATTTTTATAGAATAATAATTTTAAATTAATTAAATATTTCATAATTAATGTCAAAGTTCATTGTTTATAGAATTTTGTCTTCAAATGTGATTTCAAAAATATTCTTTTTAAGTTACCATTAGTAGCTTATTTCAAATCATTTTAATAAAATCTATTTTAATAATTGAGTTATCAAATACTCATTATAACTTAATTTAATTTTAGTTGCAGATTACATTAGTTGCTCATGTCAAAATATTAATATAAAATAAAAAAATTATTATAAATATATATATTATGGATGAACTTTTAAATATTTCACTACTCCATTATTTGGTATATTTATTTGATGCATTGATATCCTATCCCACTATCCCATTACTTGGTGTATTTATTTGGTACATTATATTTAGTTTTATATGTCATTTATAAGATTTAACTTATAGTGAATTTAAATTTTGTAACTTATAGTAGAGATAAACCCTATAAATAGGGGGTTCCTATTTTTTTATATAATACACTAAGAAAACAATAGAAAACTCTCTCTTCTATATTCTTATTATTGTTCTTATTCTTGTTATTGTTCTTGTTTTTGTTTTATTTATTTTTCATAATATATTATCAGCACGAACCTCTTTTATTTTCATCATGTTAAGTCTCACAAAACTTGAGTTTGTGACTCTTGACATTACGGGAAAGAATTATCTATCATGGATATTAGATGCTGAAATTCATTAGATGTTATGGGTCTTGGACATACAATCAAATAAGACAATGATACTTTAATGCAAAATCGTGCAAAGGCAATGATTTTCCTTTGTCACCATTTTGATGAAGGGTTAAAAACTGAATATCTTACTGTAAAAGATCCACTTGTTCTTTGAAAAAATTTGAAAGAAAGATATGACCACTAAAAAACAATTATTCTTCCAAAAGCTCGATATAATTGGATGCATTTATAACTGCAAGATTTTAAAACTGTGAGTGAATATAATTCTGCAATATTTCGAATTAGTTCACAATTAAAATTATGTGGAGAGAAAATTAATGATGATGATATGCTAGAGAAAACTTTCTCTACTTTTCATATTTTGAATGTGCTCCTGCAGCAGCAATATCGAGAAAAAAGTTTTAAAAAATATTATGAATTAATTTTATGACTTCTTGTGGCTGAGTAAAATAATGAGCTGCTAATGAAAAATTATGAGGCACGCCCTACTGGTTCTACTCCATTCCTGAAGTAAATGTTGTGACATATAATAATAATAATGAACATATACGAGGCAGAGGGCGTGATCGCAGTCGTGGCCACGGTCGTGGTCGCGAGCACGAACATGGTCGTAATAATGGTAGTGGTCAAAATAGTTATTATGGTGGAAGTTATAACAATAATTCTTATTTTAAAAGTACATATTATCACCAGAAAGTGGGATAATGATGGAACAAAACATGACAAAGGAAAAAGTGGACAAAATAAGTCTTATTTAAAAAATATGGAAAGTAAATGTTATCGTTGTGGTATGAGTGAACATTGGTCACATACTTGTCGTACGTCCAAACATCTTGTTGAACTTTATCACGCATCATTGAAGAATAAAGGAAAGAATATAGAGACCAATTGTGTTTTTCAAGATGATGATCTTGTTGATATAACACATTTGGATATGACTGATTTTTTTTGAATCCGTTGAAAAGGAGAATTAATCAAAGATATCATGACATTTTATGTGTTTTTTTTAATACATGTTTTATTTTATTTAATTGTGTTTTGTGTGAGGTTTGTTTACTCTAATATAATATTTTTATTTTATTTTATTTTTAATTATATGTAATCGTTTTTTCTATTCTAATAATATATTTTGTTTTCAATGAAGAAACAAATGAATACTTCTCCACATTTGATTGAATTCAAGATAAATAAATAAGATATATGTATTGTAGATAGTGCAACCACTCATACAATTTTGAAAAATGCCAAATATTTTTCATCTTTAAAAATAGATGAGACAATTGTTACTACAATATCTGGTAAAATAAAAATTATTGAAGGCTCCGAAAGAGCCAATATATTATTACCAAGAAAACAATAGAAAACTCTTTCTTCTACATTTTTATTATTGTTCTTATTCTTGTTCTTGTTCTTGTTCTTGTTTTCTTTATCAAAACTTATTATAAATAATGAATTCTTTTCTTTAAAATCTCATAGAAATTTGTTAAGTTTTAAAGATATTCGTAGTAATGAATATCATATTGAGACAGTAAATGAGAATAATCAAGAATATCTCCATATTACAAGCATTATTTCAGGTAAAAAATGTGTATTAGAAAATTTTTTTGCTCTTTCCTCTGGTTTATATTATACAAAAATTGGTATAATTGAAATAAATCTCATGGTAAACCAGAAGTTTACAGATCCAAATATTTTTATTGTATGGCATGACCGATTAGGTCATCCTGGTTCAATAATGATGAGAAAAATTATTCAAAATTCACATGGACGTCCATTGAAGAACCAGAAGATTCTTCAAGGCAATGAATTTTTTTGTACTACTTGTTCTCAAGGTAAATTAATTATTAAGACATCATCGGCTAAAATTAGAATAGAATCACCTGTATTTTTAGAATGAATTAAAGGTGATATATGTGAATCTATTCATCCACCATGTGGACCATTTAGATACTTTATGGTTTTAATAAATGCTTCCACTAGATGGTCACATATATGCTTATTATCATCACGTAATTTGGCATTTACAAGATTATTTGCTCAAATAATTCGATTACGAGCATAATTTCCAAATCATCCAATTAAGACAATTCGTCTTGATAATGCTGGTGAATTTTCATCCCAAATTTTTAATGATTATTGTATGTCACTTGGGATAAAAGTTGAACATCCTATAACATATGTTCATACACAAAATGGTCTAGCAGAATCACTTATTAAACGCCTTCAATTAATAGCTAGACCAATACTTATGAGAACCAAGCTTCCTACTTCAGTATGGGGACATGCTATTTTATATGCGACATCACTTATATGAGTTAGACCTACAAGCTATCATAAATTCTCCCCACTGCAATTGGCTTTTGGTCAAGAGCCAAATATTTCTCATCTAAGAATTTTTGGATGCGCGGTTTATGTCCCAATTGCTCCACCACAACGCACTAAGATGGGTCCTCAAAAGAGATTAGGAATATATGTTGGATATGAATCTCTTTCAATAATTAAATATCTTGAGCCATTAACGGGAGATGTATTTACTGCACGATTCGCATATTGTCATTGTGACGAAACAATATTTCCAATATTAGGAGGAGACAATAAAAGGTTGAAAAATATAATTACATGGAATACTTCATCATTGTCTCATCTAGACCCTAGAACAAAACAATGTGAATAAGAAGTTCACAAAATAATTTATCTGTAAAAATTAGCAAATCAATTGCCAGATGCACTTGCTGATCCAAAACGAGTAACAAAGTCTCGTATACTAACTGTCAATATTCCAATCAGTATTGACATCCCAGAAGGACAACTTATTACTATTAATGAATTTTAAGCACGCCTGAAGCGTGGAAGGCCGATTGGTTCTAAGGATAAAAATCCTCGAAAGAGAAAAGGCATAAATAATAAAGATAATTTTATTAAAAATGCAAATACTAACATGGATATACTTCCTGAAGAAGTAAAAATGCCTGAAATTAATAAAAATAAAGAGATATTGATAAATTAATTGGTTCTGAAAAAAAATAGAATCGACATGAAATGGTTGTGGACTATTATTTTGTTTATAATGTAGTATTAACTATTATGAATGAAAATGATGATCTTGAACCATGATCTATTTAAGAATGTCAAAATAGAATTGATTGGCCAAAATGGAAAGATGCAATACAAGCAGAATTGAATCGGACCAGTAGTCCAAACATCTAAAGGTGTGAAACCAGTAGGATACAAATGGGTACTTGTACGAAAAAGAAATGAGAAAAATGAAGTTGTGAGATATAAAGCAAGACTTGTTGTACAAGATTTTTCACAAAGACCTGGAATTGATTATGAAGAGACATACTCTCCTGTGGTGGATGCAATAACATTTCGATATCTTATTAGTCTAGCAGTTCATGAAAGACTTGATATGTACCTAATGGGTGTAGTCACAGCTTATCTGTATGGCTCACTTGATAATGATATTTATATAAAAATTCCTGAAGGATTTAAAATGTTAGAAAAATATAATTCAAGTTCACGAGAAATTTATTCAATTAAATTACAACAATCTTTGTATGGATTAAAATAATCCGGGCGTATGTGGTATAATCGTCTTAGTGAATATTTGTTAAAAGAAGGTTATAAAAATGATCATATTTGTCCATGTGTTTTTATAAAGAAGTCAGGATATGAATTTACCATAATCGTTGTATATGTTGATGATTTGAATATTATTGGAATTCTTGAAGAACTTCCAAAAGCAATAGACTATTTGAAAAAGGAATTTGAAATGAAAGATTTAGGAAAAACAAAATTTTGTCTCGGTTTACAAATTGAACATTTAGCAAAAGGAATTTTTATTCATCAGTCAACATATATACAAAAGGTACTTCAACATTTTTATATGGACAAAACACATTCTTTGAATAGTCCAATGGTTGTTCGATCACTTGATGTGAATAAGGATCATTTCCGGCCTTGAGAAGATAATGAAGAAATTATTGGTTCTGAAGTACCATTTCTTAGTGCCATTGGTGCATTAATGTATCTTACTAATAATACAAGGTCTGATATTGCTTTTTCTGTCATTTTGTTAGCAAGATATAGTTTTTCCCGAAGACATTGGAATGGCATTAAGCATATATTGCGATATTTTCAAGGAACTATTGATTTGGGTTTATTTTATGCTAGTGATTCTACACCCCAATTAGTTGGTTTTGTAGATGCAAGGTACTTATTTGATCCACATAAAATTCGATCTCAAACGGGTTATTTATTCACATGTGGCAATATAGTTATATCTTGGCGTTCTACTAAGCAAACAATAGTTGTTACTTCTTCAAATCATGCAGAAATAATAGCAATTCATGAAGCAAGCCGAGATTGTGTGTGGCTAAAATTAATAACCCAATATATTGGTGAATCATGTGGTTGATCTTTCAATAAAAAAATTCTAACAATAATATATGAAGATAACGCAACGTGCATTGCTCAATTAAAGGAATGATATATTAAAGGTGACAGAATAAAACATATTTCACCAAAAATTTTCTTTATACATGATCTTCAAAAGAATGGTGAAATTAATATTTAACAAATTCGTTCAAGTGATAATCTAGCAGATTTATTCACTAAGGGATTACCTATTATAACTTTTAAGAAATTAGTCCATAATATTGGCATGCGACGCCTTAAAGATCTTCAGTGATATTACAATTAGGAAGAGTTTAGCACTGTACTCTTTTTTCCTTAACCAAAAGTTTTGTCCCATTGAGTTTTCCTTGGTAAAGGTTTTTAATGAGGCGGTCTTTGCAAAATGGACATCCAAGGGGGAGTATTATAAATATATATAATATGGATGTCCTTTTAACTATCTCACTACCCCATTATTTGATATATTTATTTAGTGCATTGATGTCCTATCCCATTTCCCCTATTACTTAGTGTATTTATTTGGTACATTATATTTAACTTTATATGTCATTTATAAGGTTTAACTTATGGTGAATTTATATTTTGTAACTTATAATAGAGATAAACCCTATAAATAGGCGTTCCTATTACTTTGTATAACACACCAAAAAGACAATAAAAAACTCTCTCTTCTACATTTTTATTATTGTTTTTATTATTGTTTTCTTTATTTTTCATAACAAAAACTAATTTTATATTGAATTATTTATAAATTTTTCAAAAATTCTTGAAATTCTGATCCAAATATATTTATTAAATAAATTATATGATACCACATGTATAACCTGTTTAAATATATTATTAAAATGAATTTTAAAATAATGTTATATACAACTTAATTGATTGAAAAAACATTCATTAATGTATTTAATACTAATAAACTATAAAAACATAGAAATTCATCGTATTTATTATTTTCAAACTCAATTTAACCTTTGAATAGCTGTAATAATTAAATTAATATTAAATAATATAAAAATAATTTTAAATTTAAGATAGCAGTAGAATTAATAAAAATGAGAGAAATTTTATTTTTAGTACTAAAAATATTTAAATTTATTTTATAATATATTTAAATTTGCTGTTATTTTATTTTATAATATTAATTTTTTAAAAATATTTTTAATGTGTAGAAAAGCTTGTTAAGAGTTTGGTAGTTTAGTCAGAGGTCGCTGGTTGTATGCCTTATAATGTAAATGTTTTTTTTTTTTTTTAATTGAGGGCATGCTTATCCTTTGAATCGGGTACAGTATGAATTAATTCACTGGTTAATGAATCGATTTAAATAAAATTTAAGATGAATTTAATAAATAATAAATAATGTAATATTGATTAACGGATGGATTTAAAAAAAATTTAAGATAAATTTAATAAATAATGGATAATATTATCATATCGGATAGGTAATGAAATAGATTCCCAACTAAAATCTATTTCATCCATATCCTAATGATAGTACCAATATAAATATATTTTAAAAAATAGGATTGACTCTTAATTTGTTTAAATATATTATATAATATGAATTGACATATGAATCTAATTAATTAAACGGGTTATATCATGTTTAATATGGTTTACATGAATTAACTCATATATTTTAATAATTTTTAGTGTGAGATAATGAATTGACCTGTTTATTACTTTCACTATTTTTAACTATTTTCTAATTAATATTAATTGCAATTGATAATTTTTCATTGACTATAAGTCATTATTTTCTTTTTTTTTTTCTTAATAAAATAAGATTTCAATAATTTATTCCCCCTTTTTTATAGGAATTTTTTTTTTTAATTTCATTAACTTTCATTTCTTGTTTGAGAGCTTTCAATGTTTGATAAATAAATCAATTATAAGATTCGTTGAAATGTAAAATTTAGCCAATTCATCTAGTTTAATCAAATATCTCAAGTGAATTTGAATTCTTAAATTAAAGTGGTGGTGGGTTTTTTATTAAATTTTTTATAATGAGTCAAAGAATAAATAAAAAGAAGTAATACCTATAAAAATTAAAATTGAATTTTAAAATGAGCTAAAATCTAATTATAATTAAAAGTTGGAATTAGCTAATAGATAATTAGATCTTAAACTCATATATATTTTTTATAATTTGATCATATTTCTAATATGTGAGTTTTATATCTCAACACTCCCCTTTTAAATGGTAACTAACGTGATTCAATTGTCACTTAACAATTGAAGTACAATTAGATAATTTGATACTTTAATAGGTTACTAACCCACATGTAATTATAAGTATAAGTAGGTGATTTGGTAGTTTGATGGGTTACCAGCTACATATAATTATATTTTGATAGTCTGATGGGTTCTTAACTCACAGGTAATTGAGAATTAATGGATTCCAATCCAATAAATCATGATAGAACCCCGCTTTAATAAAATGTTAAATTTTCAATAATGGGCCAAATAGTAAATAGGAGGATATCAGGCCCACAAGAAATAAAATTGGATTTTAAAATGATTTAAGGTCTAATCATAGCTAAAAGTTAAAACTAATTAATAGGTAATTAGATTTTAAGCCCATATATATTATTTATAATTTGATCATCTTTCTATTATGATATTTTTATATCTCAATATTCTCCTCCAAAAATCACTGATTCTGTACTTTATAGCTTTAAGAAGGTTTTATTTTTTGTTTTCAAATTGAAGTCAAGCTTACTAGTTGAATCAATACCGTGTCAATCGATTCACCAATAAACTAATTGGTTGAAACAAATATAAGACGGTTTTCATAAAAATGGATAATATTATCATATCAAATTAATAATAAGACTAATTTTCAATTAAATATATTCGATTAATCAATTTAGTTTGATTCTAACAATAATAATTATATCAATATAAATATATTTTAAAAAATATGGATGACTCTTAATGTATTTAAAATATATTATATAATACGTATTGATATATGTATCTAATTAATTAAATGATTATATCATGTTTAATGTGGGTTACATAAATGATAAATATTTTTGTACTTTCATATAACTGCAAAATGAAAAAAAGGGCTACATTGGAGGAGTTATGGTGAAAACTTTTTTGATGCCTTAGTTTTCATTTTTGCAGAGTAACAATATATTGAATAATACAATTAGTCCTTTAGTACCTTTTGTTCTTCCCTTTTATAGAGAAAAGTACCTTGTCATTGAATAATTTGATGACATCATCATTCATAAGGATCAAGAGAGAATGGCACGCATCTCTTAAAATATTTTGCTATTGGACTGTAGAGGGAAAACATATGAATTTCCTAAGCAGGACTTGAATTCTACTCAGTTACTTTTATTGTTAGGACCAAATCACCATCCCCAATGTGGAACCTGAACCAAATCAATATCCTCAACATTACTTGTAAATTAAATTATTTGATATGGACCAAATCACTATCCTTGATGTGGGAACCCAACTAAATCAACATCATCAACATTGCTCATGGACTGAATCACCATCCTTGATGCTAGACTCGAACCAAATCGTGACATATTCACCTTTCCTCTATATTTCCATATGTATTGAATCAAAAGGCTTTTATACCTAACCAAAAGGTTACTGATACCAAATACTGACGATGATTCGGATTCAGGTGTTATCACTTGCCCCACCGAACCAAGTCAAAATAAAGTTTTTTAGAAAATTCCTTTTTAGTGCTCTAGGGTTTTAGTAAATGGCTCCTTGATTAGTGTGTGGTGACTCTTTATTTTACCATGGCCTCTATTTAAGGTTCAATTGTGATAAAGTAGCTAACTTTTACCCTTAGCAAATTCTTTAAAGATTTTGAAGTAGAGGGATCTCTTGGTTTTCATTGTTCATGATCTTGTTGTTCTTCTTGTTCCTCATGAATAAGATGTGATGGAGAAAAAAGCAAGAGGAGTAAAAGTAAGTACTTTCAATATTTTTGATCTCATATTCATTTGTTTTCTTTTGTTTCTATGTAGATTGCTTCAATTGCCCTTATGCTTGAATTTTATAAAAGATGGGTTAGACTATTAATTCTACTAAACATGATGGTTTAGGTGATGAAGCAAATCAAAATTCCCTTTCTGAGAGTCAAACACATAAACCTAATGTTAGGATTCAAAAAAACAATATAGTATTGATAGTGGGCTATTTCTATGAGCCAAATTCCTAGCCACAAGGAATTAGGAACGGAGTTCTAGGGTTCCATTCAAAACAAGTCTTCTCCTTGATCTTGAGAACTTGTTCCACTAGGCATCTCATGGGTTGAGCTCTTTTTGTCTTAAAATCCCATTGTCTTTAATTGTATTATAAGAAAACCCATAGCGTACCAAAGTGAGACTAAAACAAATTACTTATAGAGCTCAAACAAATTAAAAGAACCTAAAACTAATAAATAGTACATTTATTTCAAATGAATGAAGGAATAATATTACATTTATCCCATATATTTAAAAACCTAAGCCCATGATCTCTCTATCCATGTTTTGACCTATCCAACACAA
The DNA here is from genome assembly GCA_948193065.1 of Aleurites moluccanus. NCBI lineage: Eukaryota > Viridiplantae > Streptophyta > Magnoliopsida > Malpighiales > Euphorbiaceae > Aleurites > Aleurites moluccanus. Next base: position 13,786 of record CANXYC010308219.1, on the reverse strand, counting down.
AATAAATCATCATATCCAAATGTATGATCCAATTTTATATTATTAGTCATTTTACATGCCTTAGGCATCATATAGACATTATATGAATAAATTTGGATGAAAAATGGAGCTTAGAAAGCATTCCTGAAAAAAAAAGGGCAGCCTAGTTGTGATGGTGCACGACCATACAAATTAATTGTGCATAGTCATGCATAAAAATTCTTTGTTGCCCAAAAATTTTCATCAGTGCATAATTCTGCACGGCCATGCATATTTGTTCTACACGTCTATGCAGAAAAATCCAAGGCTATCTAGATTTACAATTTCCTAAAATGCAACTATTTTTGCACCAAAATTCCATTTAACATCCAAACATATAAAAAAACTTAAAAAATGGATTTTGGCTAAAAAAATGGGTAGCCCTGATATCACTTATAGGCAAGCGCATGGTAAAAAAACTGAGCATAACGAAAGAACAATTTAAAATTTGTCAAGTATTCAAAGTCATATAAGAGCATATATACAAGTATACTATTTTATAGCTAAAATACTACATGCTTAGACAAATCAAATACAAAGGTAAAGAGTTACCACTTGAAGTATCGAAACCAAAACTACCAAGTCTCTAAGCACACCAAGTGTTTTCCCTCCAGATTGCCCATAAGTGCTGGCTCTTAAACTTGGAATCCTCCTTAAGCTTAGGTTTCCTCTTTAGGTAGTTCTCTTTTTCAAGTCCAATTCACCAAGGACTCCACAAGCTAAAGGTCTTAATGAACTCAAGTTGTCAATAGTACTACTACTGTATCTTGCAAGTCTCAATCAACATGTGAAGGTAAGTCTTCCTTGTCTCACTACTGTATAAGGTAAATATCTTCACTTACCCCTAGTCAAATCCATACCTGCATTATCATGAGGAGATTGAACACATGGATCGATTTTGTTTTCATTTTTGTTGTCATTATTTTTTATGGATATTGTTTGATTATTGGGATTATGAAGGAAAATAAGGGATTTTAATGTAGATTATCTCAAGATCAGGGATTTTGCTGGGATTATTTTTTATGGATAGTGTTTGATTGTTGCTATTGAAGAAGAGAGAAAAAAAATAAAAATAAAGAAGAAGATGCATGGAGAATCTTTACGGAGGTGAGTAAAATTCGATGTAGTGTATTGAAAAATATAAAATAATGTTAAACAATAAATTTTCGGTGAAGTGCAGGTTAGAAAACAAGATCAAGGATCACTATTGTAATAAAATTAATGTTTTAGAATTTTTATGCTACAAATTGAAGTCTATAGATAATGATAAAATAAGAATTAAGTTTAGGAATCACGGACGTAATTTTTTTCATTAATTATTCTCTTTCCACCCAAAATCACTAATGACCTTCCTTTCTCTTTTTCTTTCTTTTTTCCTTTCTCTTTTTCCTTTCTTTTTTTGGCCTGCTGATTTTCAGATTTGTGGTCTAGAAATATCATCTAAACATTTATGTTTTAGCAAAATAAAAAAATATTTTGAAAAGAAATGTTGAAAACAAATATTGAAATTATATCCAACTTTGATTATTACCTATGTTTTTGTGGTATTGTTGTTAGTCAAAAGAAAAAGTCCCAAAAATTCTTTCAAACAAAAAGAAATAACCAAAAATATAACTATTCTTTCATACTGTATATTTCATTATTCATATATATATTTCGAATAATTCATTATATAAATATAATAGTAAATTTTTAACCTCAGGTGGATCCCAATTGGTTGGAAAGTTAAATTTGTTATAGAACTCACTTGTTACGAGAAGTTTTTAAAATTTTTTAAAGACTTTAAGGAAATAATTAACTTTTTTTTTTGCAATGATAGGATCTAGAAGATTTTAGAGGCAAATCACGTTAACATCAAGTGCTACAAAAATTTCTTCCTTTTTTTTTTTATATATATTTTCTTTCTGTTTGAAAAGTGAAATCCATTTGGTTATTCTTTTCCTTCTCAATATGGTATGGTAAATTAAATATTGGGAAATGAAACTCTAGTCAGGAAAATCAAATTTAAACGTGTTCTAGGATATATAGTCAATTAATTATTATAACAAATTTAAGTTTTACATAATTAACACTTTAGTTTTTATTATTTTAAAATTAATATGTTTAATTCCTATACTAACTTTAATGAAAAGTATAAACTTTTTAAAAGATTAAAGTATTTTATTATGTAATAATTCAAAATTAAAATATATTATATTTAAAATTTTTAGGAAATTAAATGCTATGAATTATAATGTTAAGAATTAAAATTTATAATTTTATAAATAAAGACTAAATGTTTTTTTTTTTCATTTAAGAGTGATAATTAGTGGTTAATGGCTATTAATTAACAGTTACTGGTTATAAATAATTGTAAAATGCTTGTTAATTTAATGATTAAAAAATTAAAGTTAGATAATAAAATAATAGATAAAAAAATTATTTTATATATTATAATAAATTTTAATTATATATAATTAATAATTTTAACATTACAAATAAAATATATTAATAAAAATAATTATATATATATATATATATATATATATATATATTTAAAAATAATATATATCATTCAACAATTTAAGGTTTGACTTTGATAGAATTAAATTTTTTAAAATTTAATATATATATATTTTTAAAAGGTTTGACTTTGATAAAATTAAATTTTTTAAAATTTAATATATATTTTTTTTTAAATTCAAAATCAAATTAGGAACTTGTAGTTCCGAAGCAATAATGGCAGGTGAAAGGGACAAAAGCAGAACAAAGTTTGTGTGGGCCCTTTTCCAAGCCTCAGCCTGGCGTGGGCGTGCGTTTCATAAATGCAGAAGTTCACAGCGGAATATTGACTAATAGGAAGCCTTATAATCTTCTGGATTGTTTGCTTGGGTTAGTTTGTCTCGTTCTGCAAAGCAATTCTGTGTTGGACTGAAACCATCTCAATGACATTTGTCAAAACTCGTTTTTTCAAGTTCTTGCCTTTTGAGTTTTCATAATGTTCCCCCTAGTCAAAGATTCTATTCACAGTACACACCAATCACAATTAATCGATATCTCTATTTTTAAAAATTACTTTAATGATTTTTATATTAAATTACTATAACCGAAAAATTATCACGAAGGAAAAGCTTTTTTAAATCTGCAATCTAAAAAGCTCAAATCTTTAATGATTTTTATATTAAATTACTATAACCGAAAAATTATCAAGAAGGAAAAGCTTTTTTAAATCTGCAATCTAAAAAGCTCAAATCTCATTCTCCTTCACCAATGTGAATTAGAGAGAGAAAAAATGAAATTACTTTTTGTAAAACTTAAGTTCTCTTTTGCATATAAGTATTTATTTTTATTTCATTTTAAATAGATATCCCGGTAACTTTTCATTAATGGAAAGATTTCTTATCTATTTAAAATTACAAATAATAATATCTAAATATTAATATTTATATTAAATAATTAACATCTTATGTATACGGGTCTATATACTCATCATAGGTGTATTCAAACCCAAATCCAATTATTTCAAAATCTCCAACTCATACATTATGTAATAAAACCCCTCCATACTTAAATTTATGGATATTTTATATTTAACAAATAAACCGTGTGCCCGATATATTTTAAGAGCTATTTTCTATAAATATGTTAGGGATATGTAGCTCACAAATAAAGTATTTTGAGTAGATAAAATATCCACTACTCCAAATTATTTATCACATATCTTGTTTCTCTTGATCTCATAATAATTTATATTTATAATTGCATTAACTCATAAATATAATTGATCGACTTATGAACACGAACATTGAAAGTGATCACTAATCAATTTTCCTTTTAACTTAATTCTCTTAATTATAATTCAATCCGCTTTTCTAGAAGTGTTCCGTAGGATCGAATCATTCATTGATTCTTTGGCAACGCCTTAAGATAATCAACACTAAACTATATCTTGATAACTAGCAAGAGCCATAAGGATGGTAATTTTGAGAACCATAATTTTCAAAAATCTCGTATTATTAAAAGTTGAGATTGTTTATAATTTTATACATGTGGTATGAAATACATGTTATAATATATTCTCTTTTAACATGAAGCATATGTGTACCAAAATATAATTTAGTTTGTAAACACTATGTGTATGATAATTTAGACACATTCAATATTTAATTTGAATTCACTTATCTACTTAGTTCACTTAAAAATTCATATATGGAGACTTAGACATATACAAGCATAATTACAAGTATTTTGCCACTTTTATGTCACCATCATGATATATAAATCTCGTTCCTTAAAACGAGATGACTATATTATTTTAAGTATGAGCTCTCTCAATTATCTCTTAAGTAATCTGCTTAAAATAATTTATTCTTTAATCATTACATAAATAAATAAACGTGATTATCCATGTGAAAAGATCAATTATATTTATCTTTGACATGCTTTTCACAATTCAATTATAATAAATATACAAAACATCCACACTCAAGTATACAAAATAAATATTATATTTTAGTATTAATAAAGATCGTGTGAATGTTATTGGAAAACCAATACATAAAATAAATACATTAACATTTATGTATTCCTAAGACTTGTATTATCAAACCCGAACTAGTTGGGCCGGTTCAATCAATTTAACTATAAATAGATTTGGTTTGATAACTTGGTCCTTTTATAAAGGTTAATTTTTTTTTTTTTAAATACGGGATATGAGTGTTGAATCCATGATCTTTAGGTAAAAAATAACTCTAAATCACCAATAACTTGATTTAGATGTTGTATCTTAGTCATTCTCTTTACAATATAACTTTATAACCATGGAAATAAAAACTAATAGTATTATTCACTTAGTAAATATATATATAAATTTAATTACTTTTGTTCAACCTCGAGTTTAATCTCGGTTGAACCTCTTGACCTATGATACTCTATCCTCACTAGTTCTAAGACCTGACTGGGTTGGTTTATATGTCCAATGAATACATCTTTAGGAACAAGCTTAGTTGAAAGATATGCCACCATCTCATGCGTAGATATATAATTTCATGTCCACCTCTTTGCATGTAATAATGTTACTCACAAAATATAATTTTGTGTCTATGTGCCTAGTCTTGCAATGAAATTTGGGACTTTTGTTATAAGCTATTGTTGTTTTACTGTACTTATTTACTAACATAGGATCACTGGCAACTCTCATATTCAAATGTTCTAAAAATCTCTTTAGCTAGACTACTTTTTTGTATTATAGCTGATAATACTATAAATTCAGCTTCCATTATGGACAAGGCTATACAAAATTTTTTCTTAATACTCTAAGATATAGAGCCATTGTTAAGAAAGAAAACAAATCCATAAGTATATTTTTTCTCATTCGCATCTCTAGCCCAATCAGCATCCGTAAACCTCTCAATTGCAGATCTCCAAAAATTAAGAGACTAGTATAAGATTGAAGTGGCATGGTAAAAGTTAATGTCTCCTATTAAGCTAATTATATTTGTATAGATTGATTAAGTTAAGCAATGTACCACTAGCTAAAGACAAAGAATTAGAGTTAACTAATTATTAATTATCACAATTGGGCTTAATGAATAATTTTTACCTTCTGCACTAGCCAAGCCTAATTCAACTTTTTTACCTATTAGTGGTGGACCTAATAAATAAGAAAAGCCCATTAATAACTAAATCCAAACCCTAAAAGCCTTTTTCCTCCATTCTATAATATGGGTTGGGCCCACATAAATGGATTAAGCCTTTTGATTATTTTGACCCAAATGCACCATAACCAAACAACGAGTCGCTCTATTTAATCTTTCATGTTTACAACCTATGCAAACTAGGTTAAATTGACAAACCTCAATACTCCGAAACTGAGCGAATGATTATGCTAGTGACCACATTAACATAATAACCTGCTATAACTGATTATATTTGTGACTAGAATAAATAAGTCTGAAAGCATAACACATATATGTGTGACTCTCTAGGTTTATGTTTGATTGGAAATGGAAAACAATATTGTCTAGAATATCACGAGAAAACCATCTTGACCAATCAAGGTAATCCCCATTCCCAATAGGTTCCTATAAGTCATGGTTAATCCTTAATAATAGATGCTATGATTACCCAACAAAATATGAATATACATATGGTGTCCATTCTAAGAAATATCTGATAATAATTACTGTGAGCTCCACTTCCTTCATTCAAAGATCCCTAATCAATTGGCTAGGATCATGGAATCATCAAACCCTAATACCGAGAAAATCCTAATACTGAGATACTATGTCCACATCATGATTCAATTCTCAACACCTTGGCCAAGGATTCCATATCAAGAAGAATATGATGGCATAGGATCTTAACCTTGTTCACTCGGAGGAATAAATCCCATCTTGGTCGATCGCTCATCTTACTATACAACTAGCTAAGGCCACCATATGCCATATATTGATGCGTGGCTAGGCCTGTCCTATAAACAAACCTTAACCATCTATATAAGAGAAGAGTATCATCTCAAGTCAAAGGACTATATACATAATCATGATTTGGATGATGAATGATTGAATGATAGTGAAATCCTATGTCATTCTCATCCAGTGTAACAATTCAATCACTCAACAAATGAACATCCATGTATTTATCCTGACATGTAGTCAAAAGGACTGTGACTCATCGCTTTCCTTCCATTAGTAACCATACTAACTAGAAAAATAAATAAAGGTAATGGCCTTTCTGAAACTAGTGCGACCTAAACTACGAGTCCAATGATCATGAACAATTTGAAGTATTTATACTAGATTGAACAATCACCTCATTCTTCTCAACAGAGAATTGTTCATCTAACAAACACTTATAAATAGTATTCTCAACATAAATATAAATCCAACATAAAGGAAAAATAGAACATATTGCCAATAGGAATTCAGTTATAAATATGTACAAACATGTATGACTCTCAGGGCATACATCACTAACAAAATCTATACCCTCCAAAACTTTTTTACTATATTATGTGTATATTTAGGATTTGCCCATTTAAAAATTTAATCTTGCCTCTTTATTGGGCACTCTATATTAAAATGCCATGTATATGAAAATTTAATTTAAGAGTCTATTAGTTTTAAATTATAATAATAGCCCATTACTATCACACCCAAAACCATTAATGCAACGGTCTTATGACAATAGTAGGCATAAGATCACCATAAACCCGTATAACCCTAACTTAACCTAAATCAAACATATTAACACAAACTTATCTCATGCAAAACATCTTATCTCATCATTCATCAAAATATCATAACATTTCCACTTGTTTTGTATCGATCAAAAGACATGTCTAACATCTATATGGAACAAAGGAGGATCCACAAACATTCTAGATAACATACAAAATCATATTCTACGGAGATTCTAAGAGTGTACTCTCAATAGATATACATATACATAATGAAATATTATTCTATCAAAATAATTACATCCAAGAGTTTCTTGTGGAGAAAAGGTCAAATCATGAACATATACATATACATGGCATTAGAAAGAATTAATTGAAGAAATAATCATAAACTTATACTTGAATATATATAAGTGCTTACAAAGGAATAACACTATCAAATCATTATATAGGATCAAATTATGGTTTTTATCTATAACTTAAAAATGCATATAAAGAATTGCATTATCAAATCAAATCATAAGATAAAACTGATATATAAAACTAATATCATCTTACTACCTTAACGTAACACATATTCTTGCACATGTATATGCCTAGAGCTCATGACCCCCTCTAGGTGGAACACTAATAAAAAACTCTATTAGCTAGGTTCCCATTGTGCACATAGACCAATGAATTCTCCCACATTGGAAAATGATGTTCTATATCTTATGTAACATATCATATCATCAATCGTTGGTGATTTAGGGATCACATAATCATAAGAATTTATCATTTAATTAATCATAATAAAATTCGTATATGATCTTGGTCTAGGAAAGACAACTAAGTCATTCTCATCATATAAAGTGGCTATAAATAGGAGGGTATCAATAATTTATGAATACCAAGAAAAGAATTCAATGAAAAGCTATCAAAGAAATCATTTCATATTATGAAGAACATATATAGTGTCACACCCCGACTCTAGTGGTGCGACGGTTCTAGCGCAAGGATAGGCTTAAGGCCATCATAAACCCGTAGAACACTCATATCTTGGATCTCATACATAACATATATCCACATCAAACATAGTTATTATCATGTATACTCATTTCTATGAATCATATACTTATCATTCATGCATTTCCATACATCATCATATGATTTTCTCTTATTCCTTACCGATCAAGAGATACATCCCACATCAATTCAAACATCAAAATAATATCATCCTCAATATCAAATTACGGAGCTCTAGAGTAGACTCCTCATACATATAAATACCACAATACAAAGTAATATATATCAAAAGAATTACATAGAGTCTTCTTGGAGGAATGATTCAAGAAGCTCTGTTTTCTATGTTAGCTCCCTCTCGAGCTATACTATCACATGAAATCCACAGAATTGGAGTGAGCCTTCAACTCAGTAAGATATAAACATGCAATGCAAAGGTCAAGCCAAAGGAACATGGGTATGGAAGTTTTATAAGGTTATGCTTACAAGAACATAAGTGCTCACAGTAAAAAAATACTATCAAATCATATGATAGAACTATCATCATCATCAGAATGCATCAATAGCCTTGCTACCTTATCATAATAGAACGCATCAGTAGCCTTGCTACCTTATCGTAATACATATGCTTGGCCGGGCATATGCCTAGAGCTCATGGCTCCCTCTAGGTGGAACACTAATAAAAATCCTATTAGCTGGGCTCCTAAAGTGCACAATGGACCAATGAATTTACTCTTATTAGGAAGAGCGTTCTATACATATACATATCATAGGTCATATAACTTGGATTTCACAAAGAATCATATTGGTCCTAAGACCATCAATATATAAACATGAATTCATTCAAGTTAACAAATAGGTTTCATAGGAGCTTGGTCCAAGGAAGAATGACCAGGTCATTTACAACATATAAAGTGGTTACATGGAACAAATTATCATTCGTTTGAGAACATCATGGGAAATTCATTTAATTGGTTAACAATACAATATTTCATAGCATGAGGGTCATATACATGTACATTATGAAGGATTGAACAATCAATTTCAAGGAAACAACATGCATGTGCAATGTTTATACGTACCTCAAAGAAAATTATCCTTGTATTTCCTTTAATTACTTGTACATTCAATAATCTCCTATATTTTCTTGAGTTCTCCTCTCCTATGTCAAATCCCCAAATACTCACAATTAGGGTTTATGCTTAATAATATTCATATATGGTAAATTCTTATGATTCTAATCATCTTTTAGAATCATAATATGTTTTCTAACATCAATTTAATAATTTATTAAAGAAATGTGGAAGATTGGGATGAATAGCTACTATTCACCCAAAACCCTAAATCCATATATATCTTACTTATAATCCATAATAATTACTAATGATGCTCTTAAACATCTATACTTAACTTATATTCATCTATTCTAACCATTAATTAACATATCTTTAACTATATTCATCTATTCTAACCATTAATTAACTTAACTTAAACTTAGAAGTGAGTTTGGAATAAATACCTTGAATTCCTAGAAATAGAGAATCCTTGAGAAATTTGAAATGTTGGTCTTTCTTTGTCACGACCCACCCTCGGGCCTCTACGGTCCTAAGGTGCGGGAGATGCCAGAGGTGACCGACACCCGTAGAACCCATCATCACATCTATACAATCACATACTATATATATAAATCTATAATCATATACTCACATAAGCACTATTCATTCTATTACTCTATCATTCATTCTGTTACTTTCTGTAATTACCATAATCATATACACATATACATTATACTCCAAAATATCTTATACACTTATATATATACAATCTGTCTATACCATTATACAATACCCATGGAGCCTCTAGTACACATATAAAAGATACAATGTTTAAATTAATTACACTGTCTTTATCAGACTGTAGAATTCCTTGGAGGAACAAAAGCCAGGAATTTGCCTTCTACTCTATACCTGGAGATGGGAAACAATGAGAGGATGAGTGTATATGATACTCAGTGAATCTAATATGCATCGACCAATAAAATAGGTAATGGAATATCAATAAACAATAGGCATATGAGATAAATAAATCAATCTGCTCAAAATCTCTGAATACAGAATCAAGTATAGAATATGACTATAAGTCAACAATTACATCAATGGAGAATATATCACATGGATAAGATAGATAAGACAAATATAGAGCCATGAAACGCATAGAATATGTGTGAAACACATAATCAAACTCATATCAATAAACATAAGACGGATAAGGTCTTATGACTAGGACTAATAACCCTTCCCAGCTCGGGCATAATACTAATACATTGTGTACAATACCGACAGTATGTACTCACCACCCTGTCGGGGCGGCAACTCTGTCAAATCACATTGGAATCAATAGAAATAATAAACACATCAATAGATACCATTTCACAATAATGGCATCACCAAGTATCAATAACTCATCATCAATCAATTCAATGAGCAATAGAACCAATAGGATATCAATAATAATTGATTATACAATGACCAAAGGTCTAGCAACCAATAATGGGATCAAATATAAGTTGGTCATTTATGAACAAAAAGTTGATGCAATTGGCATGCCATTATCACTGGCGACGATGGCATTCAAATGGTTGGCCTATGGATTTTTGAGCTAGACATTTTATCGAACATATTGTGTGCAACAATGAAATAACATTTTGGCAAGGTTTTGGTGCAACATTGACATTGCCCCAAATATCAATAACAATACACATTATAAGCAATTCCATAGGCATTATATGCACATCAATAAAAAACATTAAATGGATCAAATTGACTTAGGAAAAACAAGCCAAAATGAAGCAAAGTAAAAGGCAATTTTGCCACATTAGGGTTCGGCCACTTTGGCCCTTTTGGAGGTGAATTCCAAACTTCAATTTAATAATTTAGGCATGTTATAGGATGCATAAAAGACTCACCTAACACTCCAAATAAGCTAGCAAAATTGGTTTGCCACCAATTCCTTCAATTTCCTCAAAGTACGCAAAATGTAAAATTTTCTTCAATTGAATTTTCTACAACAAATCAACCATAGAATACTCATCAATTAACTTTCAATTAACTTATTCTACACTCAATTTACAAATACTAATCCAATTTCACAAAATCATCTCATACAACTTAGGTTTAGGATTTGAAAATTGGGCAAAAATGCTATATGCATCAATTGATGCAATTAAACACATTACCCAATCTAACTAACATCTAATAACCCTAAATCAATCATAAAATCAAACAAAGCAACAATTTACCTCAAATTGATGCTTTGGTTGAAATTCCCAAGTTGCTTGTTCTTGAAATTTTCTTGATTTCCAAGGTTGCAAATGGATGGAGGATGGAATATATGTAGTTTATTTCAAGTTTCCATGGATTTTCCTTAGAAAAATTGAAGAAAAATCAATGGAAATGGAAGGAGCAAGTTTCGAACAAGGAAGAAGAAGAAATGGCCAAAAATTTGCTAAGTGTAGCTTATATAGTAAGTCACATTTGGCAAATTTTACTTTGGTCCTTAAACTTTCCTTAAATTGTGCTTTCTCCACATTTCCTTCTGTAATTTATTCTGACGATTTCATCGGGATTTGGATTTCAAAGTGAATATTCAAACATCTTATTTTCATTAATACTTTATAATAAAAATAGTTTCAGAGCCGTTCTGAAACTCAGACAGTCCAAATTCTACTATACCCTTAAAGTTCCATTTATTTACAGTTTTGCCATTGCTTACTATTTCAGTGTTCCCAAATATTTTTCACCTCTTTCTTTTTACTGTATTTACATATGCATATACATAATCATTTACCCTCCAATTAGAATCAACAATTCATTTGTAGATCGGACTGCTATTTTTGCGGCAGCGATATCGACACCGATAATTTTCGGAAAAGTTTTCCGTTTTCGCTCTAACTGAGTTTTTAAAATTATCTTTAGTCATTTCGATAATTTCAAACCACATACTGAGAACTTTAATCACAAAAACATGGTAAACTTTTCTAGGATACTACATTCTTAGTAGTTTAATCCTTGTTTCTTATGTTAATGGAGATGAAATAAGTGTTTGAGAAGATAATTTAATGAATTTATAGGTGGGTGAAGTGTATTTATGGAGAAAGAAAGAGAAGGGAACAAAATAAATGAAATCTGAAGAAGAAGGGTTAGATATTTATAGGCCAGTGTCTTCATTCTTGTGAATAGGATTTCACGGCCGTGAAGGCCACTATTCACGTTGGGTTCGAAGCACTTTTTCATGGCCGTGAAGGGACGTTTCATGCCCGTGAATATAAATCTAAAGAGTTGGCCAATTTACTTAGAAGCTTTTCTCACGGTGGTGAAAGATGTCTCACGCCTGTGAAAGGCTTGCTGATGAGAATCTCTCATGTTTTCTCCATTCTAACTTATCCAAACTCAATCAACTTATACATACACATGTTTAATACCTCAAAATCAACCATAACTCATCATGTCTCAACATATAATCATTCTAGGAGTAATCTATACTCAACATAATATTCTAGATTATGTATCATGCACATATAAACATACACATGCTAACATTCATCAAACAAATATGAACAGACACATATATGCTATAATATTCCAAGTACTTGGTATTACATATGGAGATTAAGCAATTTATCTCATAAGAAGCAATATGTATTAACATTGGTCATAACTTACCTCTTAGCAAAACTTATCAAAAGAAGCTTAAACACCTTGATTAAGCAACAACCTTCTCATTTTCTAGAGTTCTCCACTCCTAAATCAAAATCACTAAATATCCAAAATTAGGGTTTTACCCAACATACTCATATAAGATGAAACTTTACATTTGCTAACATCCTAAGGTATCTAAATATGGTTTTTAACATCAATTTAATCATCTATTAAAAGAAAAATGGAAGATAGAGAAAATAGTTAATATTCATATCACTATTCATCACAAATCATAAATTCTTACATCATCCATTTTAATCATAATAAATAGCATTCAAAACTCTTAAAAGTCTTCATATAACTCTTAAATAACTATTCTAGCCATAACTTAGCTTAACTTGAACTTAGATAAGAGTTATGGAAAAAATAACTTAAAACCCTAGAATGAAGAATTCATGAGAAATTGGATTATTGAGGCTCATTAAGTGATCTTAGAGTGATACATCTTCGATCTTTTGTTTTTAATTGAAGAATAAATTAAGAAAGAAGGTATTTTCTTGAGTAGGTGAGAATTTAAGTGCATTGATGAGAAGAGAGAAGAAAATGGTTTGAAAAGGTGAAATGAACGAAAAAGATATCATATTTATAGAACCCGACCCATAACGCCCGTTACATGAATCATAACTGTCACGACCCACTTTTGGGTCGTGACGGTCCTAGGGCATGGGTAGACTTAAGGTCACTAGAAACCCGTAGAACCCATGAAGAATCCATTTATCAATCATTCAATCAATATTAATTCATTAATCAATACTTAAATCCCATTTATTTCTTATAAATTTTACAAAAAATTTGCCAGAGTTTTCTTTCTAATTTTAATACTATTCCAGAGTCAAAACCAGGTCTCTCA